>JAOEGS010002580.1:0-80343 GCA_025447755.1 Corythornis vintsioides | reverse complement strand
CTCTAGTCCTTGTTACTTTTAAATTGAATGCCTCATTAACTTGTTTATCAGTGGATCCCACCAGCAAGGCCAGCATAATACTCATAAAACTTTGTCTTCAATGTATGTTCTTGCCCTTAACACAGAAAAAATATTACTGATGGAGACAGTGCTGGCACATCAGAGTCGATTCTTTACCGAAGAGCTTGCTACTCATGTAGCTTAATCAGAAAGTTATCCAAAGCAAGAGCATGTACACAAGCTCTAGGTAAAATGTCTTGACTTTCTAAAACAAAAGTGTTCACATTTCAGGCAACTATTTAATTAAATTAACAGCATAAGCCCAGGCAATTTACATCCCCTCTGTTTCTTAAATTTGGTATATTTTTTAATCCTTTTGCCATTTTATATTATGATTAGCTTTTGAGGCAACTAAAGCTATTTGAAACAGGAATGTTTCAGTTTTCATTTGTGGTTCTGAAAATTGCTTCTGTAAGATGAAGTTGGTGATACTGTGCTAGTTTCTAAAACAGCACTCATAATCAGTCTTGAAAATCTCATATTAAAATTCAACAATACTTGTTTCATTGAAAATATTTGTTGAAATAGTTACATAAAACCAAACACTTCTCTGTGCACATTGCTATATATTTAATTCAAATAGTTGATGCACTGTAGTTTTGGCATATACCTCGTGAACTGTTAGCAGTTTGTGATATTACTGGTCTATAGCTGTACTTATTAACTAGTATACGAGGACTTAATTATATGTAATAAAATTCTGCTCTCAGACACATATGAAAGCTCACCAACAAGTAAGTGTATATGTTGGGTTTTAGTTGATTGCTTCTTCCTACTCCATTGTATGGTTAATGGGATTACAAGGAATGGTGATGTGAGGTTTACTTCTCACATATTCAACCTTAGTTTTAGCTGAATTAATATCTTGCATCTTGATCTAATAGGTATTTTTTTTAAAGAAAATAGTAATTGGGCGGCAGCTACATGGCTGTAGTTGGAAATTGTTTATGTTACTGTTTCTCAAATTCTTGTCTCCCTTTTCTATTGGAAAAAGCATTGTGTTCCCAGCCAGACAGGCTTCCAGTTAAACACAGCCCAGCTCCAGTTCAAACTGATGCCTAAAATTCACCTGGAAAATCCATACTTAGATGGAGCAAGCTAAACTTTGAGATGCCCAAGAATTAACAGGTGATTAGTACTTCTAAGTGACACCACATGTAAAATTTTGAATGCAATTTTCTGAGCTATGCTTTAGGCACTCTTGAAAGCACAAACTTGTGTCTGTTTCCAAATAAGCAGAGACTATGGCACTGCACATTCCTTTCCCCAGTGAGCTTATAACCAGAGCAAAACAGTCAAAGCATAGCTAGGATATAGTGTGATGTCTGGGAAATGGAATTAATGGGATATTTATTTGTTTAGCTGTAAAAATTCATGCCAAACTTACGCCCACATACATCTCATTTCTTAATTTTGGGACTATGCAATTTGGATCTTTTAAAAGGGAAATATAAAGATTCCTTAGTTTTGCCACAGAGCAAACATATGTACAGAACAGGATTTCTCTTGATTCATAGTTTATCTGTTAGTGTGCCTGACCTGACTAAAGCAATCTTTTGCCCTACTTAGCCTTAGTCACATGCCTAAGAAGTAGAAAGTAGTGGGTTTTGGACTAATGCTAGCAGAAAGGCACTGAGTTACAACAGTAAGAGCTCTTTGGGTTGGTTTTCTTCCTTGTTTGTTAGGGATTTAGTGTGTGTGTGGTGGGGTTTGTTTGTTTTTTCTTCACAGTTAGCCTACTTCAGGGTTGGACTGGTGGCACAGTGATGAAATATGTGATGGTTGATCCATCCATTTTCACTCACTTGGTTTGATCCAAACTAGGGGATTTCATTCCCTTGTCAGAGAACACCGAAGTGCCATTCCTGTGGACATGTTGAGAGACCTTAGTGAACAGAGTTGGTCTTGTAACAGATTTCCACTTCTGTTTTAGCTTCTTCGTGTTCTTTAGTTCCTTCAGTAAGATACATTTCTCTTATTCACACCTGTTTGTGTTTGTTATTTATATTCAAACAAAACATTTTTTACTATATGGTTATTTTTTTTTTAATAATTAGTTTTGCTCTCCTGAGTAATTCTGTCCAAGAGAGAAAATAGTGCCATGTGATATTATCAGTGGTCAAATACAGTTGAAAGCTGATTTGCAGAATTAGGTGTGTGTCACACAAATAGAGGAAAAGATTTGCTTTATGAAAAGTCCTAGAAAAGCAAGAAAGTATTAATCTGTTGGATAATTTATTTGCAGTAAATAATTCTACCTGCTCTTTTGTTAAATGGTAAGGACAGAACTGAAATGAATAGTGCAGAGGATGGATTAAGAGGGGTGGGGAGTCAGCTGAAATCCATAATTTAGGGTCTGTGGGATTCCCCTTACTCTCTAAAATCTTGATTAAGGAGCTTTTTTTGGCAGTATACACAGGTGTGGTTTTGCCACTTCAAATCCAGCAAAGAGAAAGCAGCCAAGCAGTAATGTTCCAGAGGTGTGGGTCTGTACATTTACCTTCCCACAGTTTTCCTATTCTTAAAGTCTACTTCAGTATATAAAGCTGCAGAAGCTGACAAGTGTGGCATTGCAGAGCACACCAGCATTGAAGGCAAGCCACAGAGGAGAGGCAGGTTTTGTTTTCCACGGGCTGCAAGTTAAAGCACACATCTAGTAAGCAGGAATTTTTTGGTCTGAATTTCCAGAACTAAGATACCTGCATCTGGCTTGTGAGCTTTTCTGCGCTTGCCAGGTATTTATCTCTGAGAACAGGCAGTATCTTTAACATCTGTATTGTGCAGTTGCAAAAGGCTGGCTTCTGTGATTGTGAAGCATTGGTGCTTTCCACCAAGAAATACCCTGTTTCGCATATGAATGCAATGAAATGAGTCTATACATAAAATTCCTTCCACTGTTGCGGGTCTTAAAATTAAGTAGCTTTAATCCCCTAACTGTGCATGGGAAAGCAGGAATATTTGTTGTTGTTTATGGTCTGTGAACGGACACAAGAGTGAAATTGGTACTGGCAACACTTTCCCCACATGAATAATAAAGTTCTGCACATGAAGGGAAATCGGAGCATTAATATAGAACCTTTTCTTTAAGTTTCAGGACTGCATTATGCATCCATATCTTGGGCCCAATAAAACAAATGAATCCTTTTAGTTTTCCTACTGTTAAGGCTTTAAAACAGGTGAAGTGTTTTAGTTTTTTCCAGTGCAATTTAATCTAATTTTAATATTCCCCAGATAATAGTGAAATATCCAGTTCTGTCCAATTTTGCCTTAGATAAAAGCATCAGCATGTTTGGAACATAAACCTTGTTTTACCTTTTGTTGAGCTGCCCAGTTTAGTAAGAGCAATTCGATGCTACATCTTAAACATACTGTGACTTAGAACATTGGAATCTGCCTGGAATGTGAAAAAAGGGAATAATTTATATTTAATTGGTCTAAACCTACCTTTCCTGGGTCAATAAGAAGAGGAAAATCAGCAGCATTAATCAAGAAAAAATTATCAGCTGATTAATCAGTGTTCTAATTACTGCATAGTTCTTTCCCTTTTCAGTTTTAATTACTAAACTTCATTGTCTTTTCCATATGGCCATCATGCGCTCACGGTACACTTTTTCTCCTGGTGAGATCATTAATATAAAAAATGTACATTCAAGACATTACTGAAGATATAAGAAATTGCTAGTGCCTACTAAGAAATTACTGAGGAAGCTGCAAATCAGCCATAGGTTATACAGGAAAAGTCTAATAAATCTACTAACACTTAAGAAAATAGATATAGTAGAAACGCAATTATGATTATCAAATCAACCTTTGTCCTAAAGTGAGTTTTGCTGGTCTTATTTCATCAAACCTGTCTCTTGGTTGGGTCAGGAACCAATCACAATCTGATTTAAATTGGCAAAATACATGAGACACCTCTTAAATTCAGGGGGATAGCGTAGACCACACAAATATTCTCTTGGCATACTCTCTTGAGCAGAATATTCCTTCTGACTAAGGCCCAGATCCTCAAAGGTGTTTGTAATACTTCACTACCAATAGAGTAGTGAAGTAGTAGAGATTTCTGTAGATATTGGATATCTGAATATCTTCTGAGGGTTTAAGCCTGAATGAATAAATCTTACATGTATTACAAAAATATCTTAGCTTATTTAGTCACTCTCCTAAGGAGAGTGAAGAATTGGACATTGGTCTTCAATGTTGTTTTTGAGTAAAGAAGGTTAGAGGAGTCAGAAGTAGAACTGAGTTTCTAAGGAAATCTTAACATCTCCTCACCATGTTGATCCATAATCTGCATCACAGATGCCTCTCTGTGAAAGCCAGGAGCTTGAAAGACAACGAACAAGGTGTCTTCTTGCACACAGGCTGGGCTCTATGGAGGAATAGAGTGTATCTGGGATTCACTAGTTTGCAAGTCAGTGCTGGAGTGAGTGAGGAAAGTGTCACTGTTCCCAGGTGAGAGCTGCTGCTTCTTCAGTGGGAGCATCCCCTTCTGTGCACTTGGGAAATATACAACGTGCTCTTTGCATAGTCTTTAATGCCTGCATACCCTCTGCCACCATCTTTAGCTCCCAACAGCAGCATCTCAAAGATCTGCTTTTCTAGAAAACAGCTGGATTTGTGTCTAGCTGCACCCTGGTCTCCTAAATGTTTGCTGTATTCCTCTCAGAACGTGTTGAGTGTATGGACACTAATTACCAGTTTCTCCATTGTGGTTAAGCTCACAGATAACTCATGAGACTAGACAAGATGAATTGCCCCTGAGAAATACAAGTACATAATTGACTAGCATATTGTGAGAGGGGTGTGCACGTGGGGAGAGACAATTTTGGACTTGCAGAGTCACACCTTTAGCCGGGCAGATGGGCAGGATGGACACAAAGCTTGGTCCAGCCCATGAGCCTTTGCTTCTGCACGTCAGCTTCTGTCTGCTCTGCAGTGTGTCTGGGCTTGGCAGAATTGCACCCTTCAAAATGCTCTGTTCTCCCTTTCTTCACGTTTGGTATCCAAGTGGTGGATTTGTGCTCTCCAGCTTCCAACAATGCTTTCTAATTTATAAAATATGTCTATGTGCTTCTCTGTTTCTTTTAAAAATCAGTTTTTCCCGAGAAGTCGTCATACCAGTTATTTAGTTAACTGATTAGTAATTGAAGGCCTAGTTTGGAAATTGTACAAGTTGCCTATGAATATTCATAAAAAATAATTAACTTGGCTTCTGATTTAGAATCCAACAACAGTTCACTTCAATTTGAATTTTTTTAAAAATTTTTTTAAATTTTTGATAGATGAGTTAATTATACACTGAGGTCTAGTTGCTGGGGTTTCTTTCCTAAGTGCTGATTGACTAACTGCTGCTGGTGACAATAATCTCCTGGTTTGGGGGGCTTTTTTTGTGCATTTTGCTTTAATTTGGGGGTTTTTGTTTGGGGTTTTTTTTTCGCTTTCACAACACTGCTGTGCATCGGGAGTGTGGCACACAACCACCATTCAGCAAGCACTGTGGGTGCCCTGATGCGAACTCCCGGCTTCACCCCCTCCGGCTTCTTTTCTTCCCCAAACGCAGGAAGAAAAGCAGTATTTCGCCCTCGGAGATGAATATTGCCCCGATGCAGAGAGAGCCAGGTCCCCGCAGGACCGAATTCATTTCGGTTTGCACCGCAGTGCTGCCCCGGAGTTAACTCGCTGGCTTTGCCAGGGGCCCGAGCGGGATGCTCTTTACCCAGCCCGGCGGGGGCAACCGGCCCCGCTCTGCTCCCTCGTCGGGGACGGCAGCGGGAAGGCAAAGCCACTTTGAGACTTTGGCACTTCAGCGTGTGTTTTAGAGCCGAGCACCCGGCCGCCTACAACAGGGGCAGCGAGCCCGGCTGCCCCAGCAGGTCCCCGGCCGGAGGGGGAGCGGGTGGCGGGTCGGGGAGCGGCCGGCCCGGCTGTGGAGGCAGAGCCGCGCTGCGCAGCGCCGGCCGGCGGAGCAACGCTGCCATCTAGTGCCACCCGCGCCCTCCCCGAGCGCTTGCTCTTCCTCTCTTTCTTTTCTTTCTTTCTCTCTCCCTCTTTTTTTTTTTTTTTTTTTTTTTAAAAAAAAAAGGTTTTTATCCCGTCAAGGAAAAACTGGCTCTTGGAAAACAACCAACTCGGTTGGAACTCGGAGATAATAATCAGTTTCTCTGGGCTTGTGAAATTGGCTCATTAAGCGTGCTTTTTAACAGAAAATATTGGAAGCGATTAAGCCTGCTTTACTGAGTGGGCATGAAATGGCTAACCTTCGGCCACCCACAGCTTCTAGGTGCCTGGCGTCGTTTTATGCATGCGGCGTAATGTCTTTACTTGAAGTGCTGTTTATTCATCACCTGCTTATTTATCTCTTTGCATTTGGCAGGCACATCGATCAATGTTAAACTGTCACACAAGGTTATTTTTCTTTTACATAACAGTAGAGGCCTAAGGTAGTGGCATATTAAAAGTAATAACTTTCTAACTTGTAGCTCAAGATGACAGCACCATACCTGAATATATTACAGCAAGAAATTTAAAACAAACAAAAAAAAAAAAACCAGAAAAAAAACCAAAACAACAAGAAAAATAATAATAACCAAAACAAACACATAAGTTAAAAAAAAAATAGATTATGTCCGTTAAGAATTAATGTTCTTCCAAGGTCAGAGGCTGAAAGACAACATTCCCAGAGTTGCTATAATTGTATGTCTTTGTGTGTGGTGAATGTGTCTGGTGAATGGATTTCTACCACAGAACAAATTCTCTCTGACCTGTTGGAGCTCACTGTAGGCCTTAACCTCCTTGATAAACCCGCAGGGAGACTACTTTACATTTACTGTTTAACACCCAACCCGATTTATCTCACGCTGATCAGGTAGTTTTGCTTGGAAATTGATTGATTCATCCTAATGTTTGGGTCTAGATACAGACACTGGCGTCCACATCTTCCTCACAAGCAGTGCTGCTGCAGCCGGGCCAGGGGCATGGACAGTTCCAGGCTTGAGCTGAGCAAACAGGGAGTGGTGTAGCCACCAACAACCATGCGCAGCCGTCTGAAAACCAGCAAAAAAAAGTCAATGTAGAAGTAAGTATTTTCATTCTAGTTTCCCTCACCACCCCCCCACCCCCCTTTTCTTTTTTTGGTTCTAGTATTCTGTTGCTTTCAAACACTGCCCAGCTTTGATAGACTTCCTGTCTTGGCACAGGGCCAGGCAAAGCTTTCTCTGTACAAACAGGTTTTCTTTTTATTTTCAGTCCAGCCTAAAAATGCCTACAGATAGAAGAGTGTCAGATCTTTTTAGTGTTGAATTTCAAAGCGGTCCTTAGAATTCTTTCCTTCCCTTGATCTCATCTTTGGATTGTAGCTTGGACTCGCTCTCTCTTTCTAAATATAAGCCGTGGACGGTGGCTTTCTAATAAAATGCTTTGATAGGCTTGTGTACATGGGAATTAAACATTGGGCCGTGGTGGACATTGTGTCAGCAGCACCGTTCATACTGACATGAGGCACTACTTCTCTCTCACCACCGTGTGTGTTGCCTGCCAAAATACCCTTGCTAGAAAGTGTGAATGAAGAAATGGAAGTGCTGAAGAAAGCAAGGCCATGAAATGCACTTGCACTTCATGCAGATGGCATCTTGCTTTCTGGATTTAACAGAATTTATCATTGAGGCTGGTCTATCTTTGGATCTGTTAATTCATGTATTCATTCCTGCTCTTGGACAGACAGTTCTATTTTATCTCAGGAAAAGCAAACCTGGGAGGCAGGGAGGGAGTGAAGGAGAAGCTTGTCCATTAAAAAAACCAGCACCTCCACGTGTCTATGCTTTCTGGATCAATATTTGCATCAAAGTGGTTTAAATGTATGTGGCTTAGGGCTGTCCATTCTTTCAACCTGACCTGCAGCATTGATTAAGGCTAGTATAAGGAAGGGAAAACAGCAAATCTGGTAAAATAAAATTTAAAAACCTGAGAAATGTCACCATGACTCCTGTGAAAGAAGCACTTAGAGTGCTCACCTTGTTTGTATGAACCCAGCAATCCCCTTAGTTAGAGACAGCCCCTCTTTGCCACACACATCTGGCAGTTGTGGTTCCTTTGATTGTATTTCTGAGCATAACAAAGAGTTTCAGATTTTATCTGAACAAAGGTGAAACCTCCCTGTTTGAGATATATGAGTTATCTCAGTTCTGGGTAAAGTATTCACACTGATTTTTTGTTACTTCACTTTCTCCTTGTATATGCTAATTAATAGAAGGCACAAAGAAAGTTTATGATATAGATAAAAATCAACTTCTATGTGTTTTTTTTTTTCCTTCATGAAGACTGCAAGCCCTTCCCTAAACTCCCTTGTATACTATAAATGCAGGGAGTGTGAGGTAGTTTACACCTGTAAGAGACTCTTATCTAAAGAGGAGCACAATTAAAGCAAAGATGCAGGGCTGACCCTCAAATTTTCTTCATTACAAGCTTTTGCAGGTGTTCTGGATGAAGGAAATATTTGGTTTCCTTCCCTGTGTTGCACCTTCTGTTGTTTTACATAACGTATCTTTCCAATATATTTTGAAGCAATAGATTCAAATCAGTAAGAGAAGAGGTCATTTGGTAAAATCTTGGCTTTATTTAAATTGAATTTACTGGGTCCAGGATTCCACTTGAAGACTTTGATTATCTTTCTGTGCTTGCTGGGACTGGACAGTATCTTGAGGCAAGATCAAGGCTTAAGGGGTTTTTCATTGTTTGTGGTTTGTGTTTTCTTTTGTTTTTTCTTTTTTATCTTTTTACATTTTTTTCCTTTCTCTTTTCTCCTCCCTTTTCTCCTCTCTTTTCCCTTTTTCCCTTTTCTTGTTTTGTTTGTTTTAATGCTATATTAGTTTGTTTATGATTTCTGTTGCAGTGGATACATGCGAAAAGGCAGGTTACAGTCTTGGACATGCATTTCTTCCTCTTCGGTTTCAAATGGACTTTCAGTATTGAATTCTCTTATTGTAGGATCAGCCTTTCAACTTTTACCTGCATGTGTGATTGCTTAGGCAACAGCTAATTTTGAAGTAGAAAAGATTTAAGATCAGCTTTTTTGAAGCTGCTTCAATTTTTGATAAAGAGAAACAGAAAAACAAAGTGACAGAGCACACTATAATACATAAAACTGAAAGGAAAAAAATGACAGCTAAGAAATTTATCATGTAAACAAAGAAGTCCAGCCTATTGAATAGAATAAAATTGAATAAACAGAATAATCTCTCCTCCATATTCTGCAACAACTCTGCTGGCAAAGCACTTACCACCTACTCAGATTATGCTGCATGAATACAACAGTATTAAGTTAGCCCCACAAAAGAGGACTTCCAGTATTAAGAGTGATCAAAGGACTTTAGAAAGGAAGACTTGCCCACTACCATAAAGGTCTCCTAATAAAGTAGAACTGAGCAATTAATTTACTTGACAGAATGCCTGTGAGCAGTTTGCAATTTACTTGTTATTCCGTGTTACTTGGCATTTTTGTGACCAGCCTTACCTGCAAACTTGATTATGAACATGTCTCTCTAAGGATTCCATACCTGATATTTTTAATTTGAGCTGAGTTGGTTACAGCAAGCCAGTCATTTCAGTCAGAGGGAGAAACAGAAAATTAACATGTCCAAGACATTTACCCAAATGTGAAACTACCGGTGGCCCCATAAACCTTGCCCATAGCAGTTGGCATTTATTGTCCGTTCCACTTGTCTCACTTCACGTGTCTCCCAGACATAATTTAGGGCACTAGCTGCCAGTAGCCCTGTCCTAAAGCTAATATACAGCTACTCATAAACCAGTTCTTTTCTGGCTGGGCATTGGTACCTCCTATGTTTGTTGTCTCACAGAATTTTATTATCCCTAAGGATAATGGCTTCTGCAAAATGCCCTGGGATTTCATGGCTGTCGTGGCAAACATGGGCTTGTAGCATGTGCATTAGATATAAGGCAGATGGGCATATTATCCATAGTTTGGGGGCTAGGGCAGAACAATTGTGGCCCTAAGCTGTTTATCCCTCTGAACACTGTGACTGGATTGTATCATACTTAACTTTTAGAGGCTGGGGATTCTAGCTCAGTTTCAGGTGCACCTTGGAGTTAAAAACCATTTTTTTTCTGGTTGCATTATATTATCAGCAGCCTGGCGAGATGCGGGGACTGGGACCACTGGAGATACTGAGGTGTTAATAGCCAACTAGTTCTGAGGTATTTTCATATGAAACCAAAGTTCATCGCTGTGCAGCATTTTTAATTCATGTTATTTGGCCACGCACAGCGGGTGTGAGCACTTCTGTGGAAGAATGCACAGCAAGGAGGCTACAAACATAATAACCTCTATAATTTTATACAGTCTAGTTCACCAAAGTTCTCTTATGAGGCAAAGTACCAGCTTTCCTTACAGCAATTTTGAACTTAGCTTTTAAAAGAAATCTTGCTAATCCTCATGTCCTTCCTATTTTCTTCCCTTCTCCCCAAATTCTGAGTCATATGACAAGTGTATAATTTAATTTTGCCTACCAGGTAAAAAGTTTGGGGATTTGCTGCTGTAGTTTGTCTCATGGAGTAAGTTTTAGGGAAATGCTTCTGTGTTTGAATGGTATGAAGAGACTGTAAGGGTGGAATTACCACAATTAATTAATGCTTGATTTTTCAAGAGGCTGTTTTCAGTCACCTACCTTAACACCTTTTATAATTAGGTCACTTATGGAAAAATGGACATAAGTTCTAATGTTAGACAGGCAAGTTTTGTAATTTTGGCTTTGATCCATTCCCATGTAAAGATGAGATTGTTTCGTGCATTACGTTCTTCGGTGCCGTGTTCTAACGAGTCGGGGTGTCTTAAGCAATGGGGCTAATTCAGCTCCCTTCCTGTTGTTTGCTGAAGGATCCCAAAGCTCTCATTTACATTTCCTTAAAGTATGTCTAATTTTTAATTGAACACTGAAAGAAGAAACATTTTTATCTTCCTAAGAAATCTTGCCCCTACTTTTGGTGTAAGTATATAAACTCAATGCTCAGCAGTAATAATGTTTAAGAAATATAATAAGACAAAGGAAGTTATGTTATATAGTTTCATTACAAAGAATATCCATTAAAAGTGTCTGTTTAGAGGGTCTCTTTTTCTGAGATAACATGATGGCTGGATGTGTGGACTTCCAAAGATCAGAATGGTATACAGAAAGTTGGTATCTATCCTGTGCAATCTGGGATTCTGCCAGGCAAACATGGCCAGATATATCAAATTGGGTTAGAACTGGCTAAAACTTGCCTTCTTGAAATCTGCAACATTATGTGGGCCAGTCTGATGTTTAGTTTAACACTGAAAATAACACTGGAATAGATTACCTGAGGAATGTGAAGCATTCTCCACCCCTCTTAGTCCTTAAATCAGTACTGTATGCCTTTCTGAAAGCAATGCTGTACCTAAGCCCAAAACTACACAGCTTGATACAAGATTTTCAGTGTGGAATCACTGACTGATGTTGGAGAAGAGGTATCACTGCTCAGCCAGTCCGTCCTTGTGTCCCTAAGGTCTCCAAGAGCATGCACAGCAGAAGATGCTGGATGGTGGGCTCCTTGGTCTGCGTGAGTGGCAGCTGCACGTGGGGGCCTGCAATTGCAGGAATGCAAGGACACCCCAAATATTTGTATCCCGTGGGGTACAACGTAACCTGAAGGTTGTCAAAGGGTTGACAGCCCTTTTTTTCCTACCAATGAAAACAGTGAGAAAGAGGAACCTTCCTGGCTGTGTGCTACACTCTGTACCCCTGCTTACCCTGCACAGAGGTGTAATGTAACCTCCCTTGGTCTTGGGATCCCTCCTCAAGGATGAGTGAAAACAAACTGGCTGGCTTCCATGAAAGCCAGGTCCTACCAACAGAGTATCCTGCAGAATCCACCATAACCAACTGAAATAAAAGAGCTCCAGGGAAGTTTGGTCTATGCAGACCAAGTGAAGATGAGGTCTGTCACTTCTGTTCTTGCACAGTAGCTAAAAGGATAACTTAAATGTTAGCATTTTAACTTTAGTAGCTACTTGCTAATGCAGAGCAATGCTGGGCAAAAGCAACAAAGCCCATAATTCAGATTGGTTTTGTTTTTGTCTTATTCTCCCAATGAAACTATTATTGACTGGAATAAACAACAGATGCAGAGAAGTATCGGATTCTGAACTGGCTAAAGTGCTCTTTACACCTCTGAAAAGGGCCAACAAATAGATCCTTTTCACCTATGAAGTTCCAATAAACTAATAATTCTGGTGGATATTCTTTGTAATGGAGCAGTGGAAGGCAAATTTCCCTTTCTGTTTGTTAAACATGATTCCTGTTGATTGTGTTTCAGTTATTTACTTGCATCAAAAGTAGGGGCAAGAGCTCTTAAGAAGCTAAAAATAATCCATATAATGATCTCAATAGGAGGGAGATTGTTAAATCGAGGAGGAAAAAGTATAGGGAAATAAAATGTCAGATACTCTTAAGGCCATGTTAGTAGTCACTCCATGTACTCTGGAAAACCAAACATCCTAAATTCCCTGAGAAAAAACCCCAACGTGTATCTCAGAAAGGCCTCACTCAGCTGTTCTAACTTCCTCACAGTCGAATCCAGCCCTTTTATAACACAGGAGATTTGATTTTAAATCAATTTAGGGAGGAAAAGAGAGAAATAATATTTAAAACTAGAATTTTCAAAAGAATATGTAAGGATTTGGGAACCCTAGTTCTTCTGGGAACAGATGCATATCATCATCTTCACATGACTAAATTATATGCCCTTAGGCTGTGAATTTCAAATACACCTTTATCTTCCAGCACTCTGGTGTACAAATAAAGATGTTTCTATATCAATTCTAATTTTGGAAAAAGAACAAAATGACAACTCAATACGATCAGTGTTGTAGATATTAAGGTAATGCACATCTTCTAAGAGGGTGCTAGAATGGAACATTCGTTGTGTTCTCCCCAGCTTTAAAAAAACAAAAATATATGAAGGAAAACACAAACCAAGTCTTCATTGACCTTACCAATGCTTTTGATGCTAGTAGGCTTCCAGCTCTGTGAAAACTGTTGGCAATATTTCCCAACTCCTGGATGTCCAGAAAAGTTTGTGAAATTATCTGTCATCTGCACAATGGTGTGCTGGATGGAGGCTGTGGCTGGCACTCTGTTGGATCCATTTGTAATAGCAAAAGGAGTCAAGCAAAGGTATATTTTGGCACAGACTGTTCTTTGGACTGTTCTTTGTAGTAATGATTGATGATACCACTAGAGACGTGATGCCAGGAATATTTATTAAATTTTGAACATCTGGCAAGCTCTTTAACCTGAGCAGATTGAAGGCCTCCACAACACTGAAGGAGAAGGTTATATGTGAACTTCTCTGAGCAGGTGGTTGTGCTTTCGTTGCACACACTATAGAAGACCTCTAGTTCACGACCAACAAATCTGCCGTGGCAGCTACAGGCTACGGATTTATCAGCAGCCTGGAGAAAAGCAAGGTTAGGCACCAGGCCGTGGCTGGAAAAGCCTGGGCAAGATACAGCTCCAGAATCAATGTATTGCTGTGGGTAATGGAATTAATTTATTTTTAAAGAGACTATCAGATATCCAAGAAATCATATGTTGAATTAAAAGTACATGTTTTGCATGCAAGATTGCATCAGAAATTGACGCCTGCATGGTATCCCACAGAATGCCAGAGTTAGTGTTTATTTTGCTGTAGTAATTTCCACATTAGGCTGTGGCTGTGAAACATGGACAAGTCATTGCTGGCACATCAAAGAGCTGGAAAAATTCCATCACCAGCACCTTCAAGCTATTATGCATATCAGGTTGTAGGATAAGAATCACAAATAACAAGATTTTGCAAAGAGATTGCACAAACAGTATTGAAGCAATCATTATAAAAGCATTATTTTACTGGACTGGACATGTCCTCTGTATTTAGGACATAAAGCTCCCACAGTATATGTTGCATAGTAAACTTAACGATAGGCAGCAGATTAGAAGTCAGAGAAAAGGAGAGGCATTTGTCCAGAAAAAAAATCACTCCCTGGTTGCTACACAGATGCCTTAGTTTGGGAAACTCAGCACCAGCTATTGACATGGAGCACTGCAGCTTAAAGTGAGACACGGTGGTCAATGCAGCCAAACAGAATTCACAACCAAACACTTGTGAAGAATTTTGGCCTTGTTGAGTATCTGTGATTAAATCACGGTATCCTGATATGTGGTTGTACTAAATTCTATTCTGAAAGAAACCAAATCCTAGCTGAGGAAGACTTGGGCATCATTCTTTTTGTGTCCAGTGGCTGATGAAGTTCTGCTTTAGGGAACGATCACAGTCGTGTTTGAGACAGCACTAGTTACTGGGGAGGCTGCTGTCTGCCCAGCCTGTGGGGCTGCAAACACCCTGGGTTTCTCAGCTCTGCTGATGGACTGAAAGTCAGTCAAAAGCAAATAGGGCTGAAAGAGAAGAAACCCTCACATGGTGCTACACAAGCTCCACCACAGCTGAAAAGAGAAGGTGCAAGATCACCTCCCATTCTGCAAACACTGCAAGTGATTAAGCCTGCCTCTAGGAAAGCTCATCTTTCTTTCTGAGAAGGCACTGGAGAGCTGCAGCTGTGAACCCGGGGATGCTCACAGGGAGTGGGCTGGAGGCTCTGCAGTGTGGAAGTTCCCAGCGGATCAGGATTTCTTCTCTTTTTCTCCCATTTTATAGATCCCTGCAAGAGGCACACTTGTGCACAGGCCTCCCTCCCAGCAAACAAAGGGACAAATGTTCAGGGGTGTTGTTCCCTCCTGCTTCTTTAATATGCAAGCTTATAATAAAAAGGAGATTGGAGGGAAGGAAATAATCAGATCAACTGCTGTCATTTACATTTAATTGCCGTTTTGCCATTTCAGCACCAAGCATTGAAATGTGCTCAAGATGGTCTGAGAAACACAGCATTTGGCTCTGTAGTTGTTCTTTAAACAAGAGTTATTCAAATAGCAACCTAAGATGGCAGGCACTCCAGAGCAGTTGCTGTGCTAAGCAGGTCAAAGGAAGAGCACAAAGCACATCTTAGATTTTAGGACGTGTCTGTAAAGAAGCCAATTAGAATATATTGGTTGCTGAAATGAACCTCCAAGCCCAGGGACTGTTGTACACAACATGTAGGAAACAAAGTGAGAGCAGTTCAGTGTGTGTAAAATTGATAGGCAGTTTTTTATCTCGCTATCCTTTTTATCTAGAGCATCTGATATTCAGTAAATATATTCACTTGCCCTACTTTTGAGAGTAATTTTCATCAGATTTTCAGTAATTGGGTATCACGTTTTATGGTTCCATTCTGTGTTGTTGGGATAAAATGATAAATTAACTACTTTAGGCTGGGCAGTTTTTATGGGAAAATAAGATAGACCAGATCCCTTTGGCATAATCCTCTAGACCGTGTTTGAAAGCTTGTAGATTAGTGAAAGGCCTGGTCATTGGCATGCAGTTTTTAATCTTCAAAACAAGGTATTGGTTACTAAAAAAAAAATCAACTGTGTTCTAGCAGAAAACCTGTCTAGATTTTTAATGAAATTCTGGAAAATTTCATTAAAATGAAAGAGGAAATACTTTTGTCCTGGCAGGACCTCACGGGTGCTTTTCTTAATTTCTCAGTTCATTTTATTTTCTTACCTAAAGTAAGTAAAAGGGATTCTGTATTTCAGTTACAAAAATGTGCGTATTTTATACCACAAAAGAGAACCCTTTTTTTTTTTCTCCTCCCTTTTTGGTAAATATTCTTTCAGAAGAAACACAATCGTTGTAGTCAGAGCTAACAAGCAGATGGATGTATTTGAATGCCATTATCTTATGTACAATGATATTATCTCTGTCATGAAAAATTCAGCAGTTTGGGCTGCTTTAGTCAAGGAGAAGGAGGAAGTAGGAAAGAAAAAATAGTGAGAAAAACATGATCAGACTTGGAATCCCTGAGGGGGTCACATTGCATCATTTAGCAGGAGAATAAGCAATGCAGAAGGAGCAAAGTTGGTGGAGTTGCTGTCTGCTCTCCTTATGGCGTTCTTGGCTCTGAGCTCTCTTCAAGCCCTGCAGCTGTAGGTGGGCAGCTCTCGGGCCTGCTAAAGCATCACACCATGACATTTTTATCATCAGTCTAGGAGAAGAAAATAAATTTGCTAACAGAATATAGTTGGCAGGCTAATACTGCCTTGTCACATTCCAGACATCTCCAGGTCTGGCCTGAGCCAGAGGAAACAAGAATGAGGGCCAAGAAGTTCATGATGGACATGTTATATAAAGAACAGAAATGCATTAAAAAGGGGGGAGGCTTCTTTACAGTAGAAATTAGGTATTCCTTCTAATTGCAGAAATGGGAGTTCTTGCACTTCCCAAGTAGCACCTGGAAGGTGGAGGGCTCAGTTTCTGTAACAGCTCACCTCAATCCTCTCTGCTTCTTGTATTGAAAAAACCCCACAGCTGAAAGGTATGCTGTCCAGGTATAGTGTCTTACCCTGTCCTGCTGCATCAAGTCCAGCAGCTAGCAAACCATGTAGTGTGTATGCAAGAGTGGGTTTTGCTCTCTCTGGGAATGGTGTGTCACAGTGACTCCCACTGCTGCTCTTTGGGGCTTGTGGCAGTTTCTGCTACACGAGTGCTTATCTGTGTGACTTCCTCTGGAGCAG
Source organism: Corythornis vintsioides (assembly GCA_025447755.1). Taxonomy (NCBI): domain Eukaryota; kingdom Metazoa; phylum Chordata; class Aves; order Coraciiformes; family Alcedinidae; genus Corythornis; species Corythornis vintsioides. The sequence continues at coordinate 63,595 of JAOEGS010002580.1, read as the reverse complement.
CACAACCCGAAGAGGGAACACAGAAGGTGTGTCTGTCACTGCCCAGTTTTCAGGGGGAAAAGTAAGAACTCACCAGGAAACTCCAGAGCTGCATAATTCCAGGAATGCCATTTCATACCATGTTACACTGTAAAGGTGTTTGAATTTAGATTTGTTTACACTAAAGAAAAATCCAGAGAAATAACGGATAAAAGATTTGTGCAAACAGCACAACTTCTTTGGGGTTCTGGATGTGTCACAGAACTTCTTACTGATGAATGTTTACGACAATAATTTCCTTAAGTAACCAGCTAGACTTCAGCTTTCCATACCTCAGGTTGAGGGAAGGGACATGTGAACCCAAATCAGACCTTCACAAGTCCTTCCCCAATACATGATACTCGTATCCAGTTGGGATTTCATTGGGTTTTGTCCATGAGCAGAGCATACAAAAGTAAGGTTCAATTTGGTCTAAGGGCTTGAATGTCTTTGATTTTTAGTTAAAACAGTGCATCAAGCATAAGAAGAGTGGTTTTCTTAGACACCTTTAAAATTATTACTTCTAATCAGATTGGCTTTGTTTGCTGTGGTTTGTTTGCTTGCTTAGGGTTTTTGTGGTTTTTGGGTTTTTGGGTTTTATTGGGTTGGGTGGTTTTTTTTGTATGATTTGATTTGGTGATCTAGGAGGGCCTTTCCACCCACATTTATTCTGTGATTCTGTTGTTGTTTTGTTGTTGGCTGTTTCTTGTTTTTGTGGGTTTGTTGGTTTTTTTTTAAATGATGAGTTACTTAATTCCTGTGTCTTACCTTTTAGAAAAATAAAACAGGAAAATATTCAGGTCATTCCTGTAAAAATAACCTCCATTTTATCTTTCTGATGAAATGAAGTTTGTCAAAAGTGCTGGCATTTGGTGGGCTGAAAGAAAGAGAAAAAGTAGGACTGAAAAAATATTTAATCTAAGTTGTAAAGGAGCTTGGAACCACACCACAAGCATCATAATTAACTTTAATAATTATAAATGTAAATGCAGACAAGCCACAAGGTTTTAATGGTGTGCCACATGCTTCTGCTAATTATTTTAGAGTTTGGACACATTCAGTGCCAGCTAATTATAAACCCTGCTATGGAAATCATCTGTTTATATTAGACTTATTGATCTCTAGTGTTTAAGCAATATGAAAAGGGAAATCTACAATGCTGTACCATCTGCTTTGTATTCCTAATTGCTTTTAAAGAATCAAATATATAAATAGTCAGCTTTTTATATGTTGGGCTTCAAACTCATTCAAGAAACATGGTTTGAAAATCCACTGAACAAGAAAAATGATGGAACATTCATAAATTCTCTCTTCCCCTCTAACTTTTTCCATCCTTGGGTCTCTGCATTTCACTGACCTCACAAAATGTGTGTCTCATAAGTCCCCAGTATTGGTCAAGCCAGCTGAGAAGTGATGCAGTTTATCATTTACATCTTTTAATTGCACATTTTCTTTTACTCCTTGCCATCAAACACACCTTATGGCCATGAACATTTCTTGTTATTCCACTTAATGGATACAGAAGAAGAGGGGAAGGGAAATTAATGTTCAAACTAACGATCACCTCCTCTGGGAAGTATTTGGCTTTATGGCAGATTAAGCCTATTGGGCTGCACGATGGGCATTTGGTTGAGGGGGAGGATTCAGACTTTGATCTTTGATATTCTTTTTTCTTTTTTAGACATACCACTGTTATGTATTTCTGCCATTTCACAGGAATTTCTTCATCAAATTTCTGATTTTTATGCCCTATAACAAAGTAACTGTTTTCAGTGCTTTAACTGCTTGCAGTGTAACTTTCTCTGGGATAATACATTTTGTTAGATATTTTATCTTTTTGGACCCTTCAAAAATGCCCTAATAAAAAGATTTTAGTGGGCTGCTCAGTGCTCACAGCACTCCTGGGAAGTGAGTGGTCCCTGGACCCATTTCACAGATGGAGCAGGCAGGAGCAAAGCTGAATTGATTTGTATGTGAAACCTGTAGGTTTTCCCAACTCTCCAGCCCTTTCTGATGTGTTCTCCAGACTTTTTGTTCTGGTTTTGCACAGTTCTTATGCATAATGACATTAGTTCTGGAGGAATCCCGAAGAAGGAAAGATGCAGACCTGTGTCTGATGGGAATTGTTGCAACTCTCTAAAGTTTGAAGCCACCGATTTGGATAGGGCAGGAACGAACCCTAAGAGTTGCCACCTTTTTGACAAATTGAGAAACTGGGCCAGATCCCCAGCTAGTGTCAGCTGTAGTAGCTCTGCTGAAATCCATGGAGCTGTGCCAGGCTGCACCAGCTGGGAGTCTGGCAATAGCCATTGCAAATTAAAGCAGTTAATGCACTCGACTGCTGCAGTTAAGAGGTCCCAGACCTCTGCTGCTCTGCCCGTGGCACAGCTCCTTCCTCCTGCTTGGCCAGCTTGCTGCCCTCACTGCCCTTACTCTTCACACAGGCTATCAGTGGTTGTGGGGGAAGACAACTGATCTGTAAGAACACACCTGAGAGCTGGGGTTCCAGGCATGGAACAACTCTCTTGTTGTTGTGAAACGATTGTTGTTCTGTTGAATTGCTCTCACTTTGGAAGAACAGCCTGCCACGTAAGGCTTTAAGCTTGTCCTTTCCCGAGGCACATGCACACCTTTGTTTTAATCTCTCTGCTCGTACATTAGTAGTGGAGGCTTCTAGTGTTATCTGTGTTTATTACAATTGAGGCACCTGGTTTTCAGCAAGGAAAATAAGTGCAGCTTCCATTTTCTAGACTGGATATCAGGAAGAAGTTCTTTCCCTTGAGGGTGGTGGATCAGTGGAACAGGCTCCCCAGGGAGGTGGTTGAGGCCCCATCTCTGGAGATATTCCAGGTGAGGTTGGCCAAGGCTCTGAGCAACCTGGTCTAGTTGAGAGTGTCCCTGCTCACTGCAGGAGGGCTGCACTAGATGCCCTTTGGAGATCCCTTCCAGCCCTAAACATTCTATGATTCTATGATTTTCTATTGCTTTAAAATTCAGACTTCTTCCTGAAAGTGAGGTACCAAGCAACACAGGAATAGGCTTTTGAATTAGTTTTCTAGAATACTTCATACTTGCAGTGGACAGTGTCATTTGGAAGCTTTCAGAGAGCTAGCCAAACTCTGGATCTCTTTTTCAGATAATTATCCATTTCAACCCCATCAGCATGTATGTGGTAACACTGAGAAGTACCACTGACCATGCAGCACCATCCGTGCTCCTGGTGGTACAGAGAACATAACAAGAAGGTGGAAGGATGGGTTCCTCATGGTGACACCTGGTACAAGGCACACTGTGACAATATGGGATTTGCTTTGGCAGCTTGCAGTGGGTCAGAGCCTGTGGTGCTGTGTCGAGACAAAAATGTATCTGTCACCTAGAAGACTTTTATCTTGGGATGCTATTCCTAGTACATCTGTAGCATCACTGCATCTTCCCCAGTGAAAAGCCAGGCCTTCAGAGGAGGCCACCAAAGGGTGGAATAAACACAAAAATCTTTCTTTCTGAGGGTGGACATAGGAAGGATTACAGTCTTTTTCTATTCACAGACAAGGAATATAATTATGACCCACTCTTGTTCAAGTCTTCTCTTGGAAATGACCACCTGAGCCAGTGGTGGGCTGTCTCTGTGTACTGCTTAACTTCTCCAGAATGTAAATGTGATGAACCTCTTCTGCAGCACTTTCCAACAGCTCTGCCGGTGCCATTAGCATTTTAACATTATTATTAAGAACTGGATTACCTTCCAATGGCCAGGAAAATTAAAGTGAAATGTCAGTTCCAATTAGGATAGATGCCACCTACTGTATTCCCCCGACTACTTTGTTTGTCACCTTCCCATATGACCCCTGTTGGGAATAAAACCTTCAGTAATCCTTGATGAAGTTGTCATGGCTGAAGTTTATGTTGTGAGCACAGCTCTGGTGTGGTCCAGGGTACTTAGGGGTTTTGAAGATCATTTGGAAAGCACCTAGCATTTCATCAAGAAGGGTTTGTGAGCAGAAAATAAGAAGCAAATTTATTACATGGTTTTATTGGACAAGGAAGAAACAATTATATCCTTTCAATAGCCTTTAGCTACATCTCCAGGTACTGTGATGTTAAATAATGTAGTCTTAATTTGCCAGAGGTGGGGATTATTACTATTGCAAAGGCAAAATTCAATGGAAAAAGTTGTCTGGCTACATTGTAGCTGGAAATGGCTATTTTTTGATGCTGTTCTTGTCTGGACAAAAGGATTTGCTTTACAGATTTAGATGGCAGCTGAACACTTTGATGTTTTATAACCTGTCACTAATGCATCACTAAGATGGAGGTCGTCTGTCCCCATTTGTTTTCCACTGCTTTGGTATTACATCCCACTATGTCAAGATTACATGAGTCATCACCCATTCGGCCAAAACATCCAATTTATAGCCCAGAATGTGGGATTACTGCCTAAGAGCTCTGCCAGAGTGGCAGTGGCACCACAGGCTGGGATAGATGCTTCAACCAGGTCGTGCCTACAAGGCTTTGTAACCTCCTAGGTCCAGAATGTGGTCATTTGGTAGGGTGAAGTCCCAGTCTTGCTGCACCTGAATGTCATATCCTCCACAGAGCGAGGAGATGGGCTTTTGTGTAGAGACTCCAATAAAAACAGTAAAGCCTCTTAGGTTTGGCAAGCAGAAGCTATTTTAAGAACTAATTTAAATTGCTATAAAAAAATAATTTTAAGGAGAAATAAACCAGTGCTAGCCTGCATGGCAAGTTTCAGCTGATACACTGGGAAATAGCAAAAATATTAAACTCCCCTAAGATAAGAGTTATAACAGGAACTCCAGTGACCCCAAATACAGTGGGGCTTCTGTGGTACTATAATTAGGGTTATTACGCTGAAGTTGGGCATATAAATGTTAACGTTCTGCTCATTAAAATAGTTCTTTTCAGAGAATTAAGGATTCTGCATTTTATATTCATAAAGTGAATAATATAAACTTAACTTGCGGCTTCTTTGATTATGTGTTGGAAAGAGTTAAAATTCTCTATGTAGACCACTGTAGTTTTATTATGTAAGATGACCTTAGGAACTGTCATCCCCCTTGAATTTATACAAAGAATTCAAAGTAAAGGTTTTCTAGGTTACACTTCTTTTTTCAACCCTTTGTCCTGTCAGCTCAGTCCTAGATATCTTCATCTGCCGACATGCCCAGATGTGCAATGAATGTTGATTTGAGATGGCCCCTCAACCCCTCCCTGCTGGTGTCATTAAAACCAGGGAGGTAGCTGCTCCCCTGGCATCTTTGGCAAGGCTTGGCTTTACACTGCGGACTAAATTATTGATGAAGAGCACTTCTGTCGCAGTGTGTTTTACCCACCTTTAAATGAAACAGTGCGGATAGAGCTGTCATTGCCTCCTCACTCCCTGCAACTTCTACATGACATTTATGATGTGGTTCAGATTGCACTGAAGCAATTAATTTCCAGTAGAGCCTGCACTCAGAATGAAGTTCCCTGACAATTACCAAGGGCTGGTTTTTCGCCGAGTGTACCACACGGTCATTGATACAGTATACAAAAGAAAACATCACAATATATCACAAAGGTTTGTTGCTCTTTTTTTTTTTTTTTTTTTCTGGTTCTGATGCTTAGTGTCTGAACGTCCTTTTCATACCGATACCTTCTCTTAACAATGTGGATGAAACCTGGTGTTCAGCCCCATGTTTGGGCCTGATCCTGCTGTGTGCTGAATGCCTTCAGATCCAGCTACAGTCAGTAGGACTTAAGCTTTGCCATCTGCTAAGAAAATCCTCACCAAAAATGCCTTTCATATTTGGTAAGAGAGAGCCAGTATCTTCCCATCAGACATCTGTCTGCACCTGGAAGTGAATCCTGCTTTCTAATTCTGCATTCAGCCATTAAAACAGTGCTGGTGTTTTACATCTCTTTTGGTACGTGCTCCCTGAACATGAGGACAGACTTGTCTGTGAAGGTGTGTGCCTTGCTTAGGATTTGTCTAGGGTACAGAATGGAATAGGTTTTGGTTACATATGTTGTTTCACTCATACTTAGAGTCTCCCAAAGACTTTGCATGGGAGCTTGCCACATGAGCCACCTGCCAACCTGTGGAGGAACAGTTTTGTCCAGGCATGGGATTTATAACCTGTCTTATTGCAGAAGGGAACAGGACCTTAGTGTGGGGTTATACCTTCTTTGTCCCTTGAAGTGGAGCCACCAGAGATGGACAGAAGTAGCCATGGTTTTGTGCTTTATTTAAAACACAGTACAGCTCTTTCTTTCCTGATGACAGTGCTATCAAACCAACATGGAGTGAGAATTCAAACTGGCATCTGTGCATCAGGGTGATGGGCACCTTAGGAATGCACAGACAAATTACCCATTGATGGATAAACTAATGTGTGGACTTGTACCTACATGCTCAGGCTCAGAGGTGATTCTGAAATATTCTGAGAACAGAAACATTTTGACAAGGATACTTACTAAGAAAACATGAAATCAAATGTATCTTTACCCAAACCATGAAACAATCTGCTGGAGATTTAGAAAGTCTGCTGTAACTACCCTTTCCTTCAGTTCTTGCATTCCTACTGCACCTCAGGGGTTGGCAATATCAGAAGGTGACTCTGAAATGTGGTGTGGTGTGTTTTGGCTCAGGAGATGCTCTGGTATGAGTGCTAGGTTCAACATAAATGTTTGGATTTAGGAACCATTTAAGCATCCCCTTTAAAAAACTGTAGCTATACTGCAGTTGCCTGTGTTTTTTTCCAAATACATGACATTTAGATTTCAAGGCACTGGAAATAAATCAGGTAAAGGGATTTTTTTTTTTTTTTTTCCTGTGTCATATTTAGCTAGTATGAAACAAGGAGCTCTCAAAGACACCCAATGCCCCTGATTTGGATTAGGGTCCAGAATGGCAAAACATCTGAAATATTGTGAAGGGAAGGCTAACTTCCTTCTCCCAGCTAAGAAGCTCTTCCCTGGTTGCTTCACTCTGTTCCTTAGTAAGCTACAATGTGTGTGTTTGTAAATCAGGAGGCACTCAGTGTTGTCAGCTGCATTACTCCAAGCTGCCTTTAAATGTCTTTTCAGCATCTGAGATGAGGAACTCTCTTGAAACTGTTGGAAACTGAGTAAGATAAAAGGGAGTAATGAATCTGGTGTGTTGTTCATATTGCAGTGAAATCCCACTGTTAATGATTTCACCATTGTTTTGCAGTTGAGGTTAAGCAGAAAGGTTTACAGGATTAATTGGAGTACTATGTCAGAGAGTGAGGGGTGCTCATCCAAGAAATCTGTAGGGTAGCAAGCAGCCTTTAATGAGCATTTCAGACCTCCTCTAGCAGTTCTCTTTGGAGAGACAGGAGGCTCTTCTATGGAAACCATTTGCCTTGAAGAGTCTTGCTGCCTTTGTCCAGTTTTGTCCAAGATTTCACCTGGTTAGGGTGGAGCCCTGAAGCACAAAGTGTCTGTTGTGCCCTGGATCTGGTGGCACAGATGTCCAGGTCTCCACTGTGAGGTTTCAAGTTTGGCTATTTTAGCATCACACTTTGCATCTCTGCCAGGACGGGGTATTTCACTCAGGATGCCCAGAAGAAGCTTTCCTGACACTCTGTATTAGCTGTGGCTGTCTGTCTTACAAACCATTTGCTGATTTATCCAGTGGTTTCTTTCTATCGTGGCTGTGACAGCAGATGGAAAATAGGGTTTGGTGTCGCTTTCATTTCCATCTTCTCACTGGGTAGGCACCAATAATGTGCTAAATTTCAAAAGGTTTGGAATTCAGTTAACTGTTAAAGAGCTGTCAATTTGTCAATTGTTTCATAAGGCTGATGGACTGTTAAGCAACCTCCCTCTGGGCATCAGAATATCGATGGACAGCAGATGAGGTCCAGGGCTACTGCCCAGTGCTCATGTTCCTGCCCGTTCCCTTTGGTAGCTGCCAGCCCTGGCTCCAAGCAGCCCTCTGCACGAGCCCTTCTTGAATTGTTCTAAGCAAAAGGCAAGAACCAGTCATCTTGTCCCTGCTCCCATGTTTTGAGCAAAGGGATTTTTCACATGTTTTGTTTGGGTTTTTTTTGAGGGGGAAGAAGATGTTAGACCTGTTCCCTTCTGAGTCCCTCTTTGGAGGAATGTATTTTGGGCTGTGTTTCAGCCTGGGCCATTTCACTTTTTTCTTTCTGCAGCAGCTTGAGAAAGCTGCAGTCTTGCTGCTTGTTCTTTAAAACACCCTGGGGATGAAATACCTCAGAGAAGACTTGATTAGTTTAGTCCTTCTCTTTTTTCCCCTTTTTTTTTTTTTTTTTTTTTAACCAGGAATTTATCATCATGCCTACTTCTGCAAAGTAGTGTAGTAATGTAAGCCTAATAGACATTTTTCATCTAAAAACACAACCCATCAATCACCATTTTAAACCTCCAATGTCTGTATTTAACAATCTAAATAAAATGGCTTTATTTTCAAAGGTTCAGGAACCTGTGAGGGACAAGTTCCAGAATGAAGGAATCATCAACTGCTTGAAGAAGCAGTGTAGCAGCATGTCATAGGTGGAAGATGAACGTACCACGGGTGTGGAATGCCAGGGCAGCTGAGGCAGCAATGGGACTGGGAGGCAATGGGATTGGGAGGCAGGTAGGCTGGCTTCCAAAAGAAGAGTTTGGTGGCTTCACGTGTGTGGAATGACACAAGCCACTGGAGAGAGAATATTTGTTGTGGTGGTGGTGAGCAGAAAAGTGTTGGGGTAGAGCTTTCTGGAGGAAGGGGGTTGGACTAAATGACCTTTAAAGGTCACATACAACCCAAAGCATTCTATGATTCTAAGGCTCGGTATAGGCAGAAAGTGTTAGGAAGATGGTATAGATTTGGGAAAAAAAACACATTTCACCATATTTGCAGTGATCCTCGTGTCCAGGGGCACAAACGTGGGGAGCTACTTTCCACTTCAGTGCCAAGATTCAGTGGGGGCACTGAGCAGAAGTCTGGATGCTGCTGCAAAGGGAATGCACTGTCTTGAACTAAATGTTGATCTTGTCTGCTGGAGCTGGTGAAAACTAATGACGGAAGAGAGATCAATTTATGTTAAAAAAATATATCAAAAGGCACATCTTTGACACAGCCACAAAAATGTGTATCTGTGACTTAGAGTACGTGATTCTTTCCTGCTATTAGCTGACACAAGATGGGAGTCTGAGCTCCAGATTTTTTAATAGGACAGGTTAAAATTTCTTTTTGAGTGAAAGTTAATATATTTAAATATACGTGAACAAATTCCCTCATCTCCTGGAGAGTTAGGACATGACTCTCTGCTCTGTTGTAGCACTTTTCTGCTGGTGCTGCAAATATGCTTTGTACAAGTGTTAAAAAAAACCCTGCTGCTACGAACCAGAGAATTAGACCTCGGTATGTAAAATAGGGAGATGATGCAGAGTAATTTGAGTAGGAAATCCTGGGACATTAGCGATGCTCCGAGTGCAGATTTTAATATGGATTTAACTGCAGAGCTGCTACTGAGGCCTCCATAATGTTATTTTAAGGTTAATTTGGAAACCTCGTTCGGCGTTTCGCCTGCCTAACAGCCACTGTCATTAGCGAGAGTCGCATGGTTGAATTCCTGTGCTCTGCTCTGAAAATCTCCCTCTCTACAGTTGTTGATGTACAGAGAAATAAATGAGCAAACAGAGCATTCTTTGAAAAGCCAGTTTTGTGTATAGTAACGTGTTAATGTTTTAATCCAGTCATCTGTATTCCCACAAGGCGGGCGAAGGAGCTTCAGATCTGAGTTCTGAACCTTTTCTTAATGACAGATTTCTTTGGTCAGAAGCAAGTCAAGCTCTCCCTTTGTCATCCTGGCTTATTTTTCAGTCTTGCTGTCTTTCCACAAGACAGCAGTGAGAGATTGCTATGAAACTAATTAATGTCTGACAGACAGATCGAACCAAATATCCAAAGGATTCAGAGTATAGTTCATTCCCCTTTACAAAATAGAATACCACAAGGCAAGAAACATATAGATGACATTATTATACTAACAAATAGCTGAGGGAATTTTCTTGCTCATTTTATCCAAATTAGACAATTTAAGACAATTATGGTTAAACTCCCCTCCCAGACTGCAGCTCAGTTACCTTGATGTGTTGGTAGTTGTAATGAGATACATATGAAATATTACCTAAGAGGGAAGCTGTGTGCTTTAGTGGACCTCTATTGTCTTTCAGAGTGCAACCACAAGGGAGAAATAAGGGTCATGTGTCATATATGCATAGCCAAAGTATAGAAGATTTATGACTTGGTGAATATGTAGATATGCTGGTGTTCTTGACCAAGCTGTGGAAGCTGTCCTTGAGTGTGTCTGAGGTTTTAGAGTTTAAAAAAATATATATATACTTCAAAGCAAGAAAGAGACAAACAATTATACACATGAAGTCTTGGAACACTTGGGCAGTGTTCTCTGCAATTGCAAAAATAATGACTGCTCATCCTAGTCTCTTGGGGGGGAAATTTCCATACTTTTGCTTTCGAGGCACTTTCAAAGCCATTTACTGCCATAATTCATACACTGCTGGATTAAGAACCATATGCCTCTTAAAATCAGCAAGAGGCAATGTAGAGAATTTGCTGATTTAAGGAAAAGGAAAAAAAAAAAAGAAATAGGCAGATTGAGACCTACTTTTACTTCAAAGGATATAATAACACCAGTTTATAAGTTCACTCATTAAGAAATAGTTCCTAATTAATTGGATAGGGTGACAACAAAAAAAAATACCAGACTCTCCAGGATGTTGACCACTGCACCTGTACTTTCTGTAGTATCTTTTGGTCAACAGTTATCCATAATTATTGACTGTAAATGCAACAGGAGTTGTATCCAGAGGCTTAAGCTGTTGCTTGTGGATGAGGAAAGGAATATGTCACCTGTGAAATAGGTATCAGCCTGTCAGAAATGCATGACATGGTACTGTGACATGAACTGTGAGTGATCACCATTTGCTACATTAGATTGCAGCAGGATGTTCATTCACTGCACTTTGCAGCAGGACACAACCCAATTTCACTGTTGAGCAGTAAAACACCTTTCACTGATGTTCTCACCCCTACCAGCATGTCTTTTGGATCAGCCAGTCTGCTGTCTGGAAACTCAGGTCTTTTTGGATCTCTGCTGGCTTTTCTGTAGAGCAGTTCCTGAACACGCTCAGAATCCAGTATGTTTCACACAATTCTGCACCAACTCCCACTCTCTGTGATCACAGAAAACAACAGGTTGGTTGTCTACGAGCAGCATGCAGATGATTGCAAAGTGACTGCCTGAGTCTGCACCCAGCCTGAAGAGCAGCCTCACGAGGGTTATACAAAGGTCACTAATGAAACTCCAAAACACAGCCATAATCTTCTTGTGCTTAATGTTGCAGCAGATGTATAGCCCATATAGCCATCATTCCTGTCCATGAGATGGGGAGAGGTGCATTGTCCTAACTGGCAACAGTCAAAGCCAGTAAAACATACAGACCCTTCAACCAAAATCCAAGTTATTCTTCATCTTTTCTGCAAAGGGAAATGGAAAGAAAATGTACCCCCTCTTCTTGAACTGGCCAAATGAGAACACTGTTCCCAGCAGATACGTGATAGTAAAACAAAAGGGGTGTCAGTGCAGAGAAGGGGGTGCAGATATAGTATCTGTATATCACTCCTCCCAGGGCAATGGAGTCTGGGGAAGGTTTGTCTCAATCAGATACAGTTTAGAGTAGAACAAGAAGAATAATCAGAACCCCTGCAAATGTGGCCCACAAGGAAAGTTGAGAAGAAATGGGTTACTGAGCCTGAGGCACTGATCCTTGTCCTCCTATATGTGAAATTCTGCCTTCTCTTGTCCCTGGTGGGCCAAGCAACAGGAGTGAGCTGGAACTAGCAAGATTCAAGATGGATTTTTAAAAAAGGCTTCCTATTTTACATAATTTATACATCACTAGAGTATGTTGCTGGCATCTCTTTTACTGTGTCTTGCTTGGAACTGGGTTGACAAACATCAGGTAGAAAGGACAGCATTTGCTTTCAAAGGAAAAATAACTTTTATGCATCAGAACACTTTCCCACCATGTGATTCTGTATATCTCCATGCAGGTCCTAAAACTGCTGCTGTTACACTGTATTATTTTATTCCTGGGAAATGGCTGGATTAATGGAGAATTTCCTACTTCCCTTCTTTTTCCTGGGAAGATTCTATCCATAGATGAAAAGCTTCATTACAAATTACTCTATTTGAGAAAAGGTTGTTTCCTGGGAATTTTGTAGGGACCGATAAGTTTTAAAGCATCTAGAAGAGAAAGATCCCAGGGATCTGGGAGGCAGGACTTGTCAATATATATATCACACCCCAACCTGCTTGTGATGTGTCACATGGGGCTACGTTTCCAGAGCAAACTGCAGTTTCTGGAACAAATGGCTCTTTCCCTTTTTTGGTTTTGTTTGTTTTCCTTTTTTTCCCCTCCCTTGGACCAACAGGTGATCATGGCCTAATCGTGTCTTAAATGCTCAGTTTTCTTGTGTTTCAGCCTTTCAGAAATGAGTAGAAGAGGGTCAAAGTGTGTTGCATTTCAGTGTGTTTGAGACTTGTTCTACAAATGTACTTGCTGAGAGAACCTATCTTAGAAGATTAAACCTTTTGTTTTTATTGAAGAAGGGTAGCTACCTTTTGTGCTTTGAAAGGGTTTGTAGAACTCTACATCTGTTTTTAAGAAAGAACTTCTCTGTTGATCTGGGCGAGTCCTGAATGGGACTGAAATGGGACTCAGACCCAGTGATGTTAGTCATTTTTCATCTTTTGTTTCTCTTTTGAGGTCTTAAAAGCTTTCACAGAGAAACCAGATCTAAACCTCCAGTTGTCTCCCTTCCCTTCAACATATAGAAAGTCTGAGGATATTGATTGATTAAACCCTCCAAATACCTGCCTTGGAACTCACTTTTTACTCCTGTTTGAAAGAGCAAACAATCACATGCCTTCAATAATGTAAATTTTACTTTCATTATGACCATACTCCCACAAGCTAATTGCATTGCAGACACAAAGCCTGTCAACTTTCCTGCTCCGTGGTGATAAAGGAACCTGCTGGGTAAAATAGCCACCACTCATGTGTTATTTCAGGAAATATCTATCTGACTGTAGGAGAGAGTTCTTGGTTTTGTACTGAAGTAAAGAAACAAAACAGCAAAACTCTAGTGGATTTATAGCAAACGTGACTGTAATGATTAATATGATTGGACAACATAATTTAAAATTAATTATAGTCTTTGTTTAAGAAACCTGTCTGGTTCTGCCTTGTGTATTCTTTTTCATACTTATTGAGAATAGTGACTGAAACTGAGACCATTTCCACTGAAATTCAAGGTAGCATATTTTCCTCTGCAGCCAGTGTGGGCTGGAGCTATTCTAGAGGAGTACTGCAAAAACTGCTTAATTTCCTCCCAACTATTTGTTAGTACTGATGCAAGATTATCCCACTAAACAACCAGCTTTACCACCTGGCTGATGGAAAAATAAAAGGTTCCATCAGTTCTGCACTGTGATGCTACTGCAGCAAACTTAGAGATCTCATTTAACTAAGCCATCTGATTTTTTTTTCTCTCTTTTTTTTTTTTTGTGTGTGTGGGTTTGTTTTTTGTTCTTTTTTTTTTTTTTTAAGAGAATGCATATTTAACAAATGGAATGCCATGGCTTCAATGTGTGGAACATAACGTGGGTTTTAAAAACCAACCTAATTATGCACTTAACCAAAACATGAGGACAATTCCTCCAGAGCCATTCTGGCCTGTCAAGTAAATAATATGCATTTTACAAAACCAACTAATTATGGGCTTAACCCATGGGACTGTAAAAGATCTGAAGATGCAGGTAAGTAATATGCACTTTATAGCTAACCATGCATGGGGAATTTAATTTAATTAAAAACGTGGTAGGTAAAAAAAGAAAGAGTAAATAATGCCTATAATCTCTCAAAAGCCAGGAAATTCCAGTTAAGTTAGTTCCTGTGTTATCTTGAAAAATGTGATATACCAGTGAGAAATGGCCAAGAGTGGGATTCACGTTGCTGGAAGTATTTTTGTTGAAGATCTCATCATTTTCCTGGCACTCTCTGTGATTTGCAGTGTCTCTTGTGGCCATCAGGATGGTGAATTTGGGGCTCCTCATAAAGATTGTACTGCAGGTTTGGGGGTGCAGTGTGTCCACCTTTGGTCACACTTGTGCTCTTTTTACCAGAGATTTTTTATACCAGATTGATTTCGGGTCTGACTAGGGGAAGGGACAAAATAAAGCTGTCTTTATATTTACTTTTGCCCGGGTATTGGAGGAATTTTTGAGGGTCTGTGAAGGTGACTTGCTGTAAGCTGACATTGTGCTCCTCCTGAACTACTAGAAAAGAAACACTGAGGCTTCAACACTCCATCATGTGTCTCATTTTGAAATAGAGTGTAACGAAAAGAAAGCAAAAGGTGGCAGCAAGACTTTTAAAGAGTTTTGAATGAGAAAAGCATTCTTAATTTAACCGTGGAAAGTACCAAGAACGTTGTGCATGTGGTGGTGTCAGTGACCTTCTGCTTACCTGACTGCAGGAAAATTCACACCTGAGCAAAGCTGATGTTTGAGCAGACTACCTTGTAAGTTACCAATCCAGATCTCAGGTGAAAGCATAATTAGGAGTGTTAACTAGGGTGAGTAGTGCGAGCATTTGCACCTACTTGCACATGCTTAGACGTCCTAAAGCAGTGATTTCTTCACTGAAGGTTTTAGCTGAAAGACTGCAGACAGCATATTCCTTAGGAAACAGTCACAGAGAAAGCAGTAACCAGTCAGTTAATGGTGACTTCTCAAAGCAACTAAGTTATTTTTTTAAAAATTATTATTATTTTTAAAGTCTTCCCACTTTTTTTCTGAAGTCTGATAAAGAATGTTGGGACAACTAAATTGCAGCAGTCCCCTCTCAGACTGCTGGGTGATGCACAAATGCATTGTCTGACATTTCCCCCCCAGTTTTATACACCAAAGTTGTGTTCTGAATATAAATTCCTGCAAGCTAGTGAGATCACAAGTATGAAATCTGAAACTGCTGGTTCTATGATGATAAAGGGACATGCTCCTTAAAAGAACCCATTTTTTGCTGCAAGCAATGAACATGCTATGTGGAAAGAGACCTAGATCTGAAGTGGAGTTTGAAATGCTGCAGGGATTGCATTACATCCTTCTAACACTTCTTCCTTGGTCAGACAGAAGCTCTTTTTCGTTGTTTATGTGTTTACTTTGAGAATGGTAGATTGGAAAACTTCCATTAACCCTCTTCTTCATGGCTCCCTTTCTTCCCCAGCATTCCCTGTCAGCCACCTCCCCAGCTTCTTCTGAAGACAGCAGTTGTGTTTGGGATCTGAAGAACTGTATTGTTTAGCCCAAAACCCCATATTCTTCAGCTTATCTCTTTTTTTTTTTTTTCTCTTTTTTTTTTTTTTTTTTTTTAATAGAGGGAGGTTTTTGCAGTATTTGATTACTTACTGAAACTAGATACTGAAATTTATTATCAGGAAATCAAGTTTCATGCTAGGAGAGATTAGAGTACAGTCAAAATTAATAACCTGGTTTGTATTTTAACTGTATTATCCTCTCACCATTCTGCCTGTTTCTCACTTAAAAAAAACCCCAAACCAATCCCATAGCAGTGATCATTGTAAAATAACAAACCAAACCACAAACAAACCAAACCCACAAATCCACAATTGATGTTTATTACTTAGAAATAGGTGCTTTTGCTTCAGATGCTTTGGAAAGCAGAGGAATGAAATGAGCTAGTGGCAAGCTGTGAAGGTTTCAGGACCAAATACTGCAAATAAAACTCACCTGGAGCTTTTGAGGAGTGAAAGATCAAGACTGCAGTGAACAATTTCTTGCCAGCAATTGCCTTGACCGTCGGGTCACCATTGGAAAAATAATATGATAATCTTTACATTAACTTCAGTAGTTTTCTTTGTGCCAATTGCTCCTATTGTTGCTATCCTCAGCTCAGCTGGCATGACGGGAGGTGTGTTACTGGACTGCTTAAGAGAAGACTTGCTTGAGTTCTCAAGCAAGGTGAATAGGACTTGGAGAATCTGACAAAAATGTTTTATCTGAGCTGTTCTCTTAATTAAATTAGTCCCATTCCAATAGCCAGCTGAATAGTGATGTCAAGGAGGAGACAGCCACCTTACGAAACCTCTCCTGTAAAACTTACTGTATTTTTAGATCCTTGGATTCTTTCAGTGCCATCTGTAGCTCACACATCACATTCTTCCCCATGCCACTACCTTACAGAAGTAGATGAAGAATAAGAAATTATTTTATCTAGGTCAGAAGGGGAATATGCTGAGAAAAATCCTTTGTGAAGGGAGAAATCATGATGCTGCACAACATTAGGGAACACAGGATGCATTAATTTTTATATTCTTTTAATGTTAATGATTTTAGGAGCATGTCAGGATTATGACTCAACCAATACAATATTATTTTTGGCCTAAAAAAAAAATCTTGCCTCCACTTTAGACAATTTAAGAAACATTTTTGTTTCCTTGCTTCTCTAGTGCCTGGTGAGCAACTGTTGGTTCCTCTCTCTGTTGGGGAGCTCTTCAGGAATTGGTACCTTCTGCTCCGTGATTAAGACCTGCAGGATTTGGCCCTGAGTTCCTTAGGATGTGGCTGAAGGTTTCCTAGGTCTGAGCAAGGAAATGGCAGTTTGGTTTGGTTTGGTTTATTTGCTTAGGTTTGGGGTTTTTTTTCCTTTAGTTTCCTTCCTAACTAAACTGGAATTAGAATCCGCTGTCTGTGGGGTTGTGGTGAAGCAGAGGTGAGCGCTGTGCTCGCTGGGGCTGGCTGGCTGCAGACAGCAGAGCTGCCGCACACAGCCCGGCTGCTACCGTAGAGTGTGAGTGCCCTCTGCTGCTCCCGCACATCCTACACACGCCGGGACACAGCCGCTTGCTTCAGCAGCAGCAAAGGTGACACCTCCAAAACCCCCTGTTTGCCCTTGTGATTGCAGTGGCTGAGCGCTGATTGCGCCGTATCCTGAGCATCCTTAGAGTTAGTGGCACCAGGTTACTGCAATTCACTAAACTGACACCTGCTGTAAATATCATCATATTTTTATGAATCTTTGCAGTGCTGAGTGATTTCCGAAGCTATAGTAACAAGCTCTGTGAATAATTCCAATGTCTACATGTGAATAAAGTGAAATGCTTTGAAGTGCTTAAAAGTAAATTTTAATATATTCCCTTAGTGCTCAGGTCATTTATGGTCATAGTTCCTAAGTCATTTATTTATAGCTGAACTTGAAGGAAAAAAAAAATGAAAAATTAAGATTCCCGGGTGGAGCTACTATAAAACCTACCAAAAGTATTTTAAACAAATTATTTTAGCTATTAAGAATTCATATTATTTTGTACTTCTCCATATAACTTATAATGACAGCAGCTTTTATGGAATACTAATATTCTCTCACACACATTACATATCTAAAGATACTAATTACAAATCACATTTTACACGAGCTTTGAAAAGGAAGCTCCAACACTTTGTAGAATATTCTTTCAAATAGCCTAGTACAATATTAAATAATCATTAGACAAAGATTATTATAAAATCAGGCTTCCAAATTACTGACTTTGTGTTTTCTGTGGCCCTAATCTTTCATTTCTTCTTCAAGCAAAACTCCCACTGATTTCAAGAACACAAGATTTAGGTCTACTGCATCAAAGTGGAACATCCATATGAACTGCATTGTAGGTGAATACAGTATTTTAATATTGTTGAGAAATCAGGTGCAGATTTTCTGTCGTGAACCTGCAACTGGGAACCTTCAGGGCTCTTTGCCACGTGGTCTGAGGACATCAGTAAAGTCTTAATGGTTATACTTGTGAACGTCGGTTGGAAACAACTTTAAAGTGAATTCCAGGTTTACAATAAACAGCACAGCAGAATCTGCTGTGAAAGGCAGCTCTGGGGCTGAGGCATCTGCTTCTGTGGGACCCATGTTCAAATGCAGCCTGTGGCTCACTGCACTGAAGGGAAGCAGCTTACAGAAATCTCACGGTCAAATGTTTTGGTTCACCAAAAAATGCCTCTATTCATTTTTTTTGCCCTAGTTCAGCCCTATTCCAGATAAAGCCTTAAGCAATTTAAAGCATCACCATGAAATTAATGCTGTGAAAAATCAATACAACTGTAATTTAATACCACACAAGTTAGCTCAAAGGGAATGTGCTGTAGAACTGACTGGAGGGAGTGTCCCACAAGCAGTGCCAGGTGGCACAATCCATCTGTGCCTCCTGACACCTCAGTTCAAATATGTGTGTGTTTGCTTGGCCCAGATCAGTATTTTTTCATGCTCCTCACAATGATGTAAATCAGAACTAATTTAGTAGCACCCACACAAGAAATGTGTGTTGCAAAGGCCTGCAAATCAGGCCTGAAGTGCCTTGACAAAGCCGTGTGCGGTAAATACGTGCACAGATAGATCTTCCCTGGATCTTCTTCAGCACCGTGCTATTGTTCTTTTGCTGTGACAAGGATTGAAACTCACCTCAAATCTTGAAGATAAATCAAATTCATAACCTTAAGTGGATATGCAATTCCACAGAGAACAAGCCTGACAAAGACAGTGAGGCTAATGCAATTGTAAGACAGCCGACTAGCCTAGGGGTTCCCTTTAATGTTACTTCTACTGCAGTAAGACATTGGCACAAAATCAGACCTGGTACAGGCAGGAGCTCTTGAGAGCTACATGAGATCCTGGGCTAATGAGACTGCTTTTAGCACTCCTCCCTAAGTTCATGGGGGATGTCAACACTTCCTGCCCTAGGAGGCTACAAAGAAAGATGCAAATCTGTGGCCAAGTTGAAGGCTGGGGTGAAACTTGAATGAATGACATTCAAGCAAGGTCTGTGCTGAGAACTGTGTGCTGGTAGGTGAGTAGAAGCATGGGAGAGAAGTAGAGTCTTTTCTTAATGCTACTCTGCCTTCTACTTTCAACAACCTGTCTGGTAACAAAGTCATCTTCGCAATGTAAGTGAATTCTGTTTGGATAGTAGATCCTTGAATCAGACCTCTTCAGCCCTTGTCTTACACAGAACTTTAAGAGCAAAACTTAAAACTGAAATAGTTTATTGACTGTTGTCATTTAGCCCTTCATCTAAAATAGATGTCTGGATCTGGGCAATATTTAATAAGCTTGGCCTTCTTATGAACATCATTTGTCTTTTCTGTTTACAAGAATCTCTATAGGGAGCCATGGGTGACTAGAGCGCTCAAAAGCTGTCATAATACTATGCCATGAATCATCTAATGAACTGCCTGTGGTTTAAACACCTTCCCCTTCAGTTCTGCCATCCCTCCTGGCAGCTCATTTTCAGGTATGAAGTCTAGGGAGTAGCTCTCACGAGAGCTGCTGAGAATAGGATTCTATGAAATATCAGAGGTAGCTTTTAAGAGGGCATCTTACTCAGTACCACATAGCACACAGAGATTTTGAGCACTCAGAACATATGGTCTTGTAACTATAAAGCTGTAGTTTTATTAATGGTGCAAGTTGTTACAAGAAGAATCGAGGAAACTCAGAGTTCTGTGCAGATGTTGGAATGAAATCTGTACTTCTGCAGGAACATCTGCACTGATCTGAAGAAGTTAACGTGGCACAGGGCAAGCATTTTGCCAAAAATAATGTCAAGCCAGAAATGAAGTACAAATTCTGGTTCATATGCTCTGTACCTTTCCTGTCTTCCATGCAAAACTATGAGCTACAGCTTTAGTAAATCCATCTCTTATCTCCCCTTTCTGCATTTCTTCCTGTCCCAGTCCCTTGCAAAAGACCAAATGGAGAGACCTCATTCACAGCTCTTTCTCAGCTGTCTTGTTTCTCTCCACCAATTAGTTTGGGTGTGTGTCCATGTGCTATGGCCTCATCCCAAGCCAATCCTTGTGGGTGTTCCTTTTCCTAGCTGGAAAGCCTGTGTAGTCTCCTGTTGTCCAGGCTCTTTTAGGGTAGGGAGATTGTTTGACATGTTCTTCTCCATCTTGAGGTTCCTGCTGAAATTCTCAGTCTGGCTTGCTCAGCAGCTTTTATCCTTTTATGTGGCTGGCATGGATATTTTAAATAACTATGATAGAGAGGATAGTTTTGCTGTAGAACTTGAGCAGTCTTGGTGACTGTGAAACCTTAATAGTGCTGTATTTGGTCTAGTAGTCATATGGAATATTTTAAGCTCCCTCAACTCCAGGCTAACAATGCAAATTTGTGAGGATAATTGTATATCAATTTAATATGCAGGTCTCTTTATTGAGAGGAAATATCAGAAATTAAACCTTACAAGTATCCAGAAGCAATTATGAAATGAGTAGATTATAGTGGTAATACTGTAAATGGAAATTCACTGAAATGTCAAAGTACTTGCCATAAAATGTAGCAATAATATGATACTAACAATGCAGAGAGCTTTCAAATATTAATACCTTTATTATTTTCTCTATTAATACTGATAAAGTTCAAACAATCATCACCAAGCTGATCAGGGGAATAATAATATCATTACCATCATCTGCTGGAGGGAGCTATAATGGTGCTGTCATTCTGTCCTACTGGAAGATCCGTTATGAACCGAGTTGGATTCTGACATAAATCCCCGGAGGTAAATGACAGGACATTACAAGGCTCAGAGGATAATTGTAAACTCGCATACTAATGACTCAGGCTTGTAAAGATACCAATCAGAACAAGAATAGTAACAAATAGTAAATTAATTTTTCAGCTTGCTTGGCACTGTCTGCTCGGGAAAAAAAGTTCATTGTATTTGAAGGCTTAGTGAGCTTTGCCTGCTATATTTATTATACTGCTATTTCCTTTATAGTGATCTGTACATAATGCCACCCCTCGTGGCTGGTTTATTTAATGACCTCATCAGCAGGCAATTCCTGGAGATTTAACAGGATGGATATGCCTTGTCCTGCATAAATGCCTGTTTTGCAGGGGAGACTTCTGCATTACTCAGACCAACAAGAGACTGATGCAGATTGGTGCATAGCTTGAGCACAAAAAACACCACATGGCCTTCTTTGTTACTTATAGCAACTCCTTGTGTGTTTCTATGGGAGATTTTCTTACTGTGCTTATCTCTTTTTTCTTAATGTGTTTATGTTTACATAGGACAGTCATTAAGAAAGATGGAGAACAGAGAACCACTAGTCCTAATTCTTCCTACTTCAAAGCAGATTTCAAACCTTTGCATGAAGATACACTAATTGTTTTTTGGTTTGTATGATCTACCAAGATCTGCCCAAACCAGTCACATCAGTGTCTGATTTCTTAATAATAACTATATCAAAACAAATTATATAATTACATTTAAGAAAAGATTAATAGATATAAAACCCAGTATATTATTTAAAGTTATATATTAAAAAAACCCATTATATTACTTAAAGGTATAGATACTGCTAAAGGAGCATGTTTGGGGTATCAGGTGTAGCATCAAGGGCATTGCTGGATGCTAAGGATGGGTTGAGGAGTAAGAAGGCCTCAGGCAAAGCTGTGGGCCACGTTTGTTGTAAGTCATGGCACACATTTCTGTGGCATTGTGGAGGAATCTGTTGCTGCTCATGCACTTCACAGGTATGTTTGAAAAGTTAATTTTGTTTTAGAAACAGAAAAAAAAAAGAATTGGCAGAAGAGCAGCCTGTGCATTTCATTATAATACTGAATATTAATTAATAAAAAACATCAAAAATAAGTTGCTGGCTGCTGTATAATTAGGTATCTACACCCATCAGATCAAAGTATGTAAATGAACTACATTCTAATAAGCCCCACTGTTTAGCTCAAGAATGATAATGAATCTAATTTGCCTGCCTTAACTTAGCCAAAGCCACTAACTATGTGATTTTCTTTTCTTTGTACATTTTTTTGAGTTGGTACAAAACCGAGATAATCAATAATGGGGGATGGTCTCCTGAGTGATTCCCACTAATGCTAATGGGAGTTAATTGCTTATATTTAGAGGAGACTGTGCAGTTCTGGCACCCCAGTGAATATAAATTACACAGCAGCGGCGATGGCACAATGGGCTAAATCATCCCCACCCACAGGAGGAGGAAAGTTATTTGGGGAAAGCCACTTGATTCCTTCTGAGGAGTCTTGTCTCACAGCTCACAGGAGTGTTTTGGTGTCCAGGTGAGAATGGGCTCACGGGGCCCTTCACTGGACCTAGGACCAGCTTCAGACTCCACCGTGTTTCTTCCAGCTCTGTTGAATAACCACTGAAAAGGGAATAGCATCTTGTCTGTGCTCCCACATTTTTTGTGCCTTCATATTTCGCTTATGTTTTGTCCTTCACTTGCACAAGCTCCAGGGCACAAATGAACACTGCCATAGACTCTTGGCACCAGAAAGTCCCCGAGATCACTGACATGGGGGCACAGAAGCTGTGGGGTTTAATTTGCTCTTTGTGTGTTGGCTTCTGCTTGCTGTGGTTTGGCACCGAAGGGCTTGGACACTACAGCTGGAAGAATAGCATCAGCTCAAAGCATTTCCAGCTCCTGAGGCTTCATGAGGTGGGGTCAGGCACCATACACTGCTGTTCTCTTCATTATCTGGGCAGTATTGCCTGCAAGAAGGTCCTAGCCAGAGGTTCTGGTTACTGTGGCACCTTGAAGGTGTCCCACAGTGAAAGCAGGCTCTCCTGGGTGACATCCAAGGAGCAGCCAACTCTGCTGTTTCCTTCCTGGCACAGTTGTGGTACTAATGAGGGGATTCTGAGTTTTAATGTGATTAGCAGTTTGTCAGGGCCTGTTTTGAAGGGCTGTGCAGGGACACTGAATTGTTAATTCTACTATAAATGTTATGTAGAACTGAAACTCCGCCGCTTCATTTCTTAGTCTCTGAACATCCTATTTAAATTAAATTGGCCTGACATGCTTTTATCCATTTTTAAACAAGAAACAAGACAAAACAAACAAAAGCTATCACAGTTTAGCCGAGTCTGTGAAAAGTGCTGTATTATCTTAGCTACAAAAAACACTGTAGACTTATCTGAAGATGAAATTTTGCATATTGTTAAGTCTACAATTCAAGCACTTCAGGATTAAAAAAATTATATGGCTGAGTTATTTACAGCAGAAGAGAGGGAGTTGTGAGTACAGATTAGCTTAATGTTTTAAAATCTGTAATGGGCATAATGGAGTCAGCTGTACAATGGTAATTTGCAAAGCCCCATTGATTTCAATGAAAGTGCAATGAGGATGGTTAAAAGGTACTAGGAGGGCTGGGGCTTCCAAATAGAGAGAGTTAAAAGGCCAATACTAGCAAAAGGAACAAAAGGAAATGAATGGGAGTAGATAGGAGGCCAGTAAAGAAGTCCAGGCATAAGTTAGCTGATATCTATAGCAAACTCTTCTTCCCATATTTCAACAGAACTCAAAGGTTTTTGTGCTTCCAGTTAATGTTTTTGACTTATAAAGGTGTTTCCATTCTTTCCAGCTGTGTTTCAAACAGATGTTTGCATCTACCCACTGCTCTTTAGGTCATTCATTACTGTTATGAATGAAGGGAGGAGTGACATTTTGCTGTGACATCTTTGTGGCTGTATGTGAAACCTGTTTCAAACAGAAATGGTATTTTCTTTCACTCTTGTGTAAGGATCTCTTCCAAATATTACTGATGACAGCTTGCAGGAATGGGTTGTTAAGCATCAAGGCAAAAGTCAGTGGAAAGATGATGACCTATTACAAAGGGCAGGTTCAGCATCTTCAGAAACAAGTATCAGCATTAAGGGCCCGGAGTTGTCAGCTCTGCAATACATTGCCATTTTGCTGTCTTTGTTAATTATTTAACATTTAATTTTTATAAGTATCCAGCATCTTACTACTTCTATTAAAAACGTTTCTCTGATGTTCAGTGGTGTGCTGTGCTTGCATGAGTTATGAGTAGGTGATGACAGTTTCTGGTTTTTTAAGGGCTGGTGGTATGGAAGGCACTTCATGCTCAGTTTATAGCACACTGGAGAAGAGAACTTAGACACGTGCAGGGCTATTTTATTATTCTCCTTTAATTTATTGCTTAAAACACTTATGTCAGGATTTACTTGTAAACTTAACAGCAGTTAGGGAGTTGGTGTGCAGAGATCTCTGCCCATCAAGCTGACCAGTATTATCACAGTGGGATGTTTTTAGCTCTGTCCTGTCTGTATGCAATCACACACTGTGCCTTGCCCTACATTCCAGGTACAAGCACTCTTTAGAGAAAGTGTTCTGTGTTTGTGGCACACCTAACATAATGAAGTGCTGACTGAGGATTGAGATCCTATACAATTGTTCCTGCCAAGTGTGATAAATATGCATGTATTATAGGTGTGCACATATGTACAACATTTGTACATGTACATATGCACCCATGTACATGTGTGTGCCAGGGGGGTGTGTAGGAAGGGTTTTCAAAGTGGTTCAAAAGAGATACGCCAGGACATCCCATTTAAAAACTTCCTTTCACTTCAGCTTGTCTTTGCAGGGACATCTCATCCTTTAATGATGATGACGATTAAAACTTTGTATTTATACCACTATTCCATTCACCAAGGAGGCAAAAACTTGCTTTCTTACTGTAAATCATGAATTTTCTAGATGCATGTTGTCACATTAAGGCAAGTGAACTGTCCTGAAGTGCTATGAACAATTTCTTTCATATCAGCTTGTCATCGTTTGTTACTGTTCTCATCAGCAATAGAGGCACAGGAAGTTTTATGTCTGGCATTGAACATGAAAAGATAGCAATCCTGCCAAGGAACAAACAGAAATATCAAGATTCATTTCAGGGTGTTCCATGTCTCTGCTGTTTGAGGACTAAAACCATTGAAGCAGCTAAATAGTTATGTCAGCACTACTTAAATGGAGCCAGCTTTACATGACTGAGCTATAGGCTTTTTGTATAGAAGGTCTGTATCACCAAACACCTCATTTTTAGCAGCAGTGTTAACAATAAAAATAATACTTCATTATCTTTGTAGATAGTCAAGTGTATCTAGATGCTTTTAAATTCCAACTTCCCTTTTGTAAATTCCACTGTGAATGAGGCATGCAACAATGCCTCCATTGAAATAATTGTATCCTCTGCTTTTAGGAAGCGGGCAGATATTTGGAGAAAGAGATTTGTATGTAAATTGCTTCTTTTGAGTTAGGAGGCATATTTATTTTTAAAAAGGTCCCCACATCCTGCAAGGCTGCAGATGTTTTGTGGCCATCTTTTGCACGTGGTGGTGTAGGGCTTGCAGCAAAGTCCACGTCTGCGTGTGTCGAGACAACTGCCTTGTTTGCCAGTCTGCAATGAACTTGACTGTACAATGAATTTGAAAGATATGATACACCTCTGCATATTAGTGAGTGGTATAAAGAGGATAAGAAATGAACATTAATTCAGTCTTCTTTCTCTCTGTCTTTATGTCCATAAACATAGTGGAGCCTCTGGGATGACACTTTTATTGTGGTAAATCTATTGACTTCAATGGGGATAACTTGTGTAGAGAACTGACATTCAGATCAGAGATAGAGCATTAAGAAACTGATTTCTGTGTGGTTGAGCCTGGACATAAGTGTAGTTTTTCAATCCAAAGTGTATTTTATCATGAACTATGTTCTTATATTTGAAAGTAATGTGAGCTCTTTATCTGACATTGACAGTCCTAGTGTGGGATTGCAGTGGAAGAACATCTCAATTACATCAGTTAGACTGACACAAGTGTCAAATCCATGATTTATTCTCACATTTCTTTTTTGGTATGGTTTATCCAGGGAAAACATACCAGATTTTTAAAGGCATAAGTTTCAGCAAATGGACTTAATTCCAGAGTATAGAAACTGGTTCTTCTTTTTTTTTGCTGTTTTCAGGCTGAGACATAACATTTCCTAGATAAAGAAGACAGACTGTGTGTAAGAAATGTAAAGTTAAGGTATTTCACAAAAGCAGCTTCTGGTTACTCACTGTGAAGATATCAAAGGCCCAGGTGCTTTCAGGTGCTCTGAAGTGACACTGCAAGCAGCTCAGTCGTGTGCAGTTGTTTTGCAAAGAGTGGGCTCTACAGTACTGTAGGGAGATGTGAGATTCTGGCACACCTGTGCTCCTTCAGTTTGCTCAAAATCACATCTCTGGGGCCTAACCTCTGGATGTGTTTCAGGGTCGTTTGGATGTGGGTTTGAAGGACAGGGTTTAGGGGTGAAGGTTGTAGAGTAGGGTTAATGGTTGGACTTGATGATCCCAAGGGTCTTTTCCAACCTGAACGATTCTATGATCCAAAGTCTCAGCAGCATCAGAGAGCTACACCAGTGACACCAATAGTGCAATTTTTATTTCACATGGGGCCTGTCCATTGTTTTTAAGTGAAAAATTAAACAATGCAGTTAAAATATTGAAACCTTTCTTGCACTAGATACTCAGGCATCACCATGGTGAGCTACAGATAGGATATCTGTTCTTATAGCCCCAAAAGTGCAGTGTTTTTACAGATAGGCCTGCAGTCAGCCAGCTGCTGTACAGCCATTCAGTGCTACAAAATGATCTGGAGAAGTGTTCCTTTAGTGAGTAAAATCTTAAGATGACATTAGGCAACTTGCAAGATGAATGCAAGAAGTGCCACAGCACAGAAACATGGGAAGCTGACAGAATCCCACAGGGAGCTGGTTAAAATCTACTTCACTTGAGTGGCCAGCCTAAGAGTGCAAAGAGGTCAATATATCCATAATTATTATTACAATTTTCTGTTTAAAATAAGTCAGTTCTTTAGGGAAAAAAAATAAAAAGGAAAGAAAAGAAAAAAGAAAAGAAATAAAGAGTTTCTTAAAAAAAAACCCATTTAAATTACAGCTTCAAAGCATTAACTTGTCTGGTAGCTTCTTAATTTCCCCAAGGATCTAAGAAACAGGCATTAGGATTCCTGGAGGAAGACAAAATCTTTAAAAATTCTAGATTTTTAATATACAAGCATTTTATATATGTTATTGAAATGGAACAGCTGCTTTTGTGTGACTTCTAACTAGTTACTGGAGCCTGTACAGAAGTACTGGTAGTTATAGGGAGACTAAATTGTGTTTTCATCTTCAGACTACCATTCAGCATTTGTAAGAAAGAAATGTATTTCTGTTTTGCATATCTCTTTGGAAAAATGTTTTGCTTGTGGAGAAGAATGCCTTCTATTTCTGAATTTGGAAAGTGGTACAGGTTGTAAATAACACCCATCTCATTTTTAAAACATTAATTTTCTACATCAAACGAGTGAAACATAGTTCATGATTATGACAATGAGGCAAACATTACTGATCCATTATGCAGCACTTCAGATAATTAATTTTAGAATACCAAGTAAATAATTCTCCCAACAGCCTTATGAACTTTCTAGGTAAGTATTATCTTTCCAAGGTAAGTCCCTGGCAGCATCAGGATGAATAGAATGGGATATGCTGAGTTCAAATTTTCATCCTTATTAAAATAGGACAAGTTGTATGTGATAGCTGCTCATCATTTCAATCCAAGCAATTTATTGTGCCAAATGACACAGGATGTGCTTCACCACATTGTATTTGTTCAAATTCACAAGAAGCAGTAAAATGAGGAGTGGTGCAGTACCATCCATCCCATCAGAAAATATTCAGTGGCACACGAGGATCATGTGTCTGCAGGGAAAGGCAATGGTGTCTGTCAGAAGAACTGTTTTATATTGGAGAGATAAACTGAAGGCCTCTCACAAAAGCAGCCTTTCTGATTTAACTGGAATTATTTCTCATTTTTACTGGCTTTAACCAGATTTGAAATTGCTGCCAAGAGATGTTAGTTGGACAGAAACAAGTGCTATCCAGGACATGTGTAGTGAAAGTTGTCCAACATGTCAGGTCCGTGTGTGTTTATAATTGGGTCACCAGGTTCATTCTCATCCAGTAAATGTGAACAAGGTGAATCATGAGGGGTTTAGTCTGAAAGAAACACCTGTAGAATGCAATGCCATAAAGAACTGAACCCAGCCTGGGCAATTCTGTGCCAGACCTCATAATGACAGACAAAATGATCACAGAATTTAAAATTAATGTCTTGCTTGGTGTAGGTTATCATCACTTGATTCCAGATGCCACATGGAAACAGAGTAAAGTTTCAGCAGTAGAATTATCTTGTATTTTGAAAGGGCTGCTCCTAATGAAGGCAGAAGAATTATAACAGGAAAGGCAGTTGTGAAAAGGTGAGAACTTTCAGCAAGATCTCTCAGAAACCACAAAGGCAAAGTGGAGATGAGCCTTTCCTATTTATAAAGCAGCCTGGCCTAGACAAAAGCAAGCAGATGCAAACAAGTGGAAAGGGCAATCAGTAGCTAGTGTAAGCTATAGGAATTAACAGAAAATGGTTAAGGGAAATGAGAGAGGAATGAGGAGTTTGGAACAACCAGGGGTGAGATTGTTAGGAAAAGATAAAATTTAATAGGAGTGTTGATTCATCCCAGCATCTGAGTGGAAAAAGTGTCAACATAGAATAGGGAGGCTGTTGTTTCCAGTAAGTGTTTCTGTTCTGGATTTAGACAGGGGAGTAGCCATATGGGTCATCAAATAGTTCCCAGAATTCAAGACAATATTAATCAGGAGTCTCTTAGTGTGAAATTCCAGGATATAACACACGTCTGGGTTTATTGTGGATGATCAGGCAGATGTGAGCCCCGAGGAGACACCGTGGCCAGGGGGGCTAATGAGATTCTTGAATGAATATAAAGGGAAATTTTAGGAGTATGCAGGAGGTTTTGCTACCTGTTTTTGGTGCTAGTGTGACTGCTGCTGGCATATTCCTCACATGGAGTTCTCCTCTCCATAATTCAAGAGGATACTGACAACTGGAGTGTGTTCAGAGAATAACGACAAGAGTGATTAAAGTATTGGAAATCATATCTCAGCAAGGAGAGAGATGGAGACTTGAGGAGCTTGTCCTTGTAGGCACAGACTTTCTGGCTCCTCAGAGCACCTCCTTCTTACCTTGTCCTCGGCAGTGGAATTACAGGAGCTGCTAATGACTGTTCCACTGGGGCACTCTCTGGGCTTGGCACTGAAAAGGAGAACTCTCCCTGTTTCTCTGCTGTAAAGGTCAATGCAACCCCTGCCTTCAGAGCTTCCCTCTGTATTGTGAGGATGTGTCAAAACGAAGCCAGTAGAGCTGGAGTTAGTCAGGATTAAATCACTCCTGTATTTTCTCTCGAGGCATTTAATTTTCAGAGTTGAATCTGCTGAAATAGGCAGGAGACAATGGCTACTGTGCTTACAATGCATTTGTTATCTGTGTGGCTGCAGGGGCAGCACCCCAGCCTGGCACTCCATGGGACTTCTGCTAATGTGCACCATGTTAGGTTTGGTTCCCAGTCTAAAGGCATTGTTCATTGGACATTTCATTTAAAATGGTTTGTTTGAAAGGACATTGTTTCCAAGGCCAGTGTTTTAGGGCTTTATGTAAATGCTGAATTTCTTTTATCAAAATAAGAAAAAGAAGAAAATAATTACAGCCATATTATTATAGGCAATTTAAATGTTGGTCTTAATGGCATACACTGCAATAGAACTTCTCAAGGTAAAATGTCTTCTGTTTAAAAGGCATTATGAACTCTCCATCTGCTTTTTTTATTTTTAAGGATGCTGTATTAAACCCTCTGTGCAGTGTGGTACTTTTGTGATCTTACACCATTTATATGAAAAGCTTTAGTTAAATTATTATCCTAATGGGAAGCTCAAAGTTTTATCTAGAGATGTTGCAACAACTCAAATAATTGCCTTTACTGATGTCCTTGTTTTGGGGTAGTTTGGGCTATAGTTTGTTCACATCTATTCCTATACAATCAGATAAGAAGTATAAAAAAGAAAAAAACAAAAAGGTAAAGCTATAGAAGTTACTCATTGAAAGTTTAAAGGCTAATACTATAATGAAATCTATAAAGTCATGTAGAAAATATATGCTTTATTTTTAAATAAAGCACCTCCATATTTTTTTTAAAATAAAGAAATATTTAAAGAATATTGCTATAATAGGTATTAATAATCTGAAGTACCTTTGATACAGTTTATTTTTTCAGGACAATGAATTTGAGATCATTTTATTACCTTGTATTAAAAGAAGCATCCTTGGGACCCATAGATCTCAAAATTTTGTGGTAAAGAAAAGTGTGTAACATTAATTACTTTAGAAAGAAACCCCAAGCACTTCTTTTAAAGTATTTTAAAATATTTTCTTATTAAATCAGTGACAAGCTACAAAATACCAAAAGAAAGGAAAAAAAAAAAAAAGATGTTAGTGTTGGTTCAGTGGCTGATGACAGCAACTGAGAACGTGGCGAAATGGATTTGCACAAAACTGATTTCTTCACTGCTGTTTCAATAATACAGAAAGCTGGATTCTGAGAAAATATGGGAATAGAGTAGGAAATTGTCACATAAACTAAAGAAAATACCCTGCTGAAGTCTAGTCTTCCGGAGACAAGAGTCATTGCTGTGAGAATGGAGAAGCAATCACACCAGTTACATGTTTTGCACTTGCTGGTTCTTGCATTTTCCATCCTCCTGCTGCAGGAGGGGACAGAAGGCAGAACATGCACTGGAGGAAGCAGTGTGTAGAGGAAAAGGTGTCAGAAAAGACTGCAGAAAAATATGCACCTTCAGCTTCTTACAGTAGGGAAAAGCACCATGTTTAGCTCTTACCAAAAGCTATAGCCATATTTCAATTTAGAAACAGTGCTTTTCTTTAGCAAATGTTGCACAAGTGCTGATCTGCTATTTCTAAATCATTAATGTAGGAAAAAGAAAAACCAAACCACAGTTTTGTTTCCTGGATGAAACCATAGCTCAATACTTAAATTCTGTTTTTATTTAGTTGCATATTTCACTACATGCATCGGGGTATGCATGTGTATCATAGGATGAAGTCTTTTGCACCCCCAGATATCCATGTGAGTCTGGCAAGCCCTTGAATTTTCCATAGTCTCATACACTTCATTGCAGGTTCCTTTCTGGATTCTTGGAAGTTTTAAAGCTGACTTGGTTGCTATAATTTTGTCACCTCTCTGATGCAAACCTGTTGCATGGCCAACCCCTTCCTGGAAGAAGTGTGAGCCCTGCAGCATCGCTGGTGTTTCTTCCATTTGTTCAAAGATGAAATATCATCAGCTTTGTTACTGGCTGTTGCCAAAAATCTGCAGCATAGCACTCTGCTTCTCCTCGGGGGCACTGAATGATCCCAGAGGGAAAAGTCCCAACTGCAGGAGTTGGATCCCATGTGAGCAGGAATGGGGACAGGATCACAAAGTGTTTTTATGGCAGTCCCTCTGTTTCCTTCAGGTGGCTTGCAGGCACTGCCCTTGTTCTAGCCAAAGGGAAGAAGCCAAATCACAAGATAAAACAACTGAGATGGGAAGAGGGTCTGGAGGAGGTTCACGTTTTAGCAGCCAGGAGCTTCCTTCAGGCTGGGAGGCAGTGGGGAGCTCCTCTGCTGTGTTTCCCAGAGATGGGGGGCAGAGACACTCCCCACTTTACTTCAATCCCAGCTGCAAGTCTTGGGTTGGGGGGGGCTGTAGGTGTTCACATCCTTCTGCTGGTGAAGCAGGGGTAGGTGGATAGAGTGGCAACAGGGGCTGTAAAAGAAATTAGACAAATATGAATTTCAAGTCTCGAAATGAGTCTGCAGGCATCCAGAGCAGTGCAGTAATTCTGGGTAAGCTTTGCTCTTGGCAAACATTTATTCACTGGCCGTTTAATAGCTCCTGACTGACAGCAAGTCTGGAGTGTAATGGAAGTCATTCCCTCCCCCCCAGCCACCCCGCACTCTGGAGAGGGTTTCCTCTCCTGCAAACTACAAGGGAGAAAGGATATAACTGTTCTTTCTGGAAATTCCACTTGAACCAGGGTTCAAGGATAAATATTACCTCCCCTCGGATATATTAACTATTTTTTAATGATGTGATCTGGTATTTCAAGTGTGTGCAGTGCAGCAGAGCTTCGGGTTTGTTGTTTAAATATCTTTGATGGTATGTCATAACAAATTAGATTCTAAATGTTGCCAATTTGGCAGACAAAGCTGATTATTTCCTGCAATCACACTGCATATGTGCACAAGATTATAATTAATGACCAGGGATGCCAAGCACACTTTAATAATGATCCTTCAGCATTTAAGGGACTGTTAGAGTTATTGGCATTTGTGCCTTGTGTTGCAGAGCATAGGGGCAATGAATACTGATAGATCTATCAGTGTCATGGAATCCAATAGTTTCCCAATTTTTCTTATAAATTGGAGGATTCACTGGGAGTTATTGACAAAGCAGCTGCAGTGAATATTAACAGTGTTTGTGCTGCTTTCACTGAAGCAGTACGAACTCCTAATTAGATTGGAATTGCTCTTTTGGCAACTTTGTAAGGCAGTTTTCCTTAGCATATTGTCCATTTTGTGTAAGGATTACAGGGAAAGCGGTGATGGGTTTTTGAAGAGCGTCTGAATGTCAAGACAGCAGAGGGCTGGATCAGAATAAAAACTAAAGTGGAAATGCACAGTGGATGTTTAAAAAAAAAAAAAAGAAAAAAAAGCAGGGTTGGACAAAGCTTGTAATGCAACCCAACAGAAACAGGACATGGAACTTCAGCACTGAGGGATGCTGATACCAGCACTGCCCTGGTGCTGAAGGTCATCCTTTCAGTTGCAGGAATGCTTGCAACACCCGCAGGAAAGGCAGCACAGAGTATGTCCTGGACTCAAAAAACATCATCAAGTCCTTCTCTCTCCTTAGGGATGAGGTGCTGTTTGCCATTTGCCACTGGAAACCCCACATGGCATCTTGTCCAGCTTTCCTAAAAGGCAATCTCTCAACTATAGATAACTTTATCAGTGTTTCTGCAGATGTTTGCAACCAGTGGCTTGAAATTCAACTACTTATTAAGAAGTTAGTTCTTAGTAACATGCAATTCATCACTGGAAAAAAAAAAAACAACCAACCAAACATCTTTATCAGTTTTTTTATTTCTTGTCACCTTTGATTTTTTTTTCAGTCATATCCAATTCTTCAAGATTTTCAGTGTGATTTGTGAATAGAATTCTGGGATATAAAATTATTTTTTAAAGGAGAGCTTATTTTATTAAAGAAACTTTTATGGAGGACTGATTTAAACTCATTATTTTTTAGCAACTAGTCTTTTTAAGTAAGATTTTATGGAGACAGGCTTGCAGATTGATACTTATGCCTTAAATTAAAACCCAGTTACTTCAGGTATCTATGAGGGAGCAATTTCCCAAGAAAGGGGAAGCTGTGTTAGTGCTGATACATCTCATTAAGTCCAAACCACAAAGTTCAAACCAACTGAAAGTTAAATTTTACTCTGACTCGTGTAATTGAACAAAATTTAAGTGTGTGATAGTTTTTACAGATCAGGCAAGTACCTGAGAGGGAAGCAGAAGCAAATGCCCTAGTTCAGTGAGAATTAAATGGCTATTTTGAGCAAGACAGTGGTGGGACTGGAATTTCTGACTTTCCGAGCCAAGGTCAGGCAGTTTGCTCTTTCCTTGGTCACTTCTGCTTCTGCTTATTCTGTATTCCATTTTGTGAAGTTACACGAGATGCCTTTTGCACTTGGTTGCAATTATATGCAATGATTTATTGCTGGAAATTCTGCAAGAACTGGAGATGGGAGAAATGGCACAGTTTTGTCATGTGGTATCATAAATTAAGTTTGTTAAAAGAATTGTAAAAACAAAAACCAGGGAGGACTTGTGTGTTGAGGACTCTTACTAGTATTGTAGATAATGTCTCATCTTTCAATATAATGAGTCTTCCAAGATGACTTGAATGTACACAGACCCTTTGTTTCTCTCAGTGTTGCAGACTGCAGGGCAGGGTAGTTTTGGTTGGCTGCTCCTGAAACAGAATAGTTGCCAGTTTTTAATATTTTTTTTATTTTTATTTTTTAAAGAAAAATATCTCCTCCTGCTGTGAAGGTCTAAAGGGACTAGAATTGCCAGAATGCAAAGTCTCCAGGGCTCAGGAGATGCAG
Organism: Corythornis vintsioides; assembly: GCA_025447755.1. Classification (NCBI taxonomy): domain Eukaryota; kingdom Metazoa; phylum Chordata; class Aves; order Coraciiformes; family Alcedinidae; genus Corythornis; species Corythornis vintsioides. Next base: position 29,495 of record JAOEGS010002580.1, on the reverse strand, counting down.
GCATTTCACAGCTTCTGCCCCTGGCCTTGGGGAGGTCAGTTCATCTTGCTGCAGCTCAGCTCTCCAGTCTGCAAGACAGGTTATAATGATGCAGGGCACTGGGCAGTCAGCATTTTGCTGATATGTAAATCTGCTGATAACAACCACTGGCTAAAAACAGATGGTTATTATTCACTAATAAAAGGGAATTAAAATTCCCTGGTGATAAAAATGGTAGGATGCAGTTATATTATGAGCAAGTAAGAACACAATTGAGGTCTAGTATAAACAGAAGGGACCAGTGTATGAGCTGCTTCTGATATTGATCAATAACCATCTTTCACTGTAATTGTTCCAGTTTGTTTACTGCTGTGCATGTGAGTTATTGATCTTCTCTTTCTAGCTTCTTTGTGTGCTTCCAGTTTCTAATTCATTCCTGCTTTTTTCTCTTAGAGAGCTTAAATAAAAGCTTGAAAAGGATTATCAACTTGAAAAGGATTATCAAACTGAGCCTTCAGAAGAGATTGCTTAAAGTAAGCATTCACACCCCCCCTCAAGAAAAAGTAGAAATCAATTGTCCTGATGACCATTCCAGCTTATCAGTGAGCTGTCTACGAAAGACAATAAATTAGAATAATTTATGCACTGTGCTAAGATGTCCAGCATGGAGCACAACTGCCCAGGACCAGCTCTCTGTATTTATTCACTGTCCCTCTTCACAGTGCAGTGGGGCTGATGCTCAGAGCTGTGTGTGCTTCTCTGGGGTTTAGCTCCTGCCCAGACTCAGTGAAGAGACAGAATATCTAAAAACTCAACCCAGGGTGCTTGCTGAAACCCAATAAATGGGATGTGTGGAGCACTTCTGTTTTTAAAACTCAGGCAGCTCCTTCAGGTGCTGAGTAGTGAGCTGGTCTTGGGGTCACTGTTCATTTTAAGCTAACTGGAGCAGGGACAGCCCTTAGCTTCATTTTTGAGCAGAGGAGAGAAAACAATGTCCATTCACATGCCCAGCTTTCATTTGAGATGTTATGAAATAACACTTCCAGCTGAAATTCTACCCACAATGCCTTGGATTGCCACTGCAGGTGCTTAAGCATTGTGACAACCTGATGTGCTTGTGAACAGGTGGGAAGCCACTCTGTCTCTTGCTAGCTTCAGTCTGCAAATGATCTGGAGGGGGATCCTGGGGGTGGTATAGTCCATTAGTCCGGTGTCAAAGTCAGTGTGGCATGGCTAATGTAGCCTCCTTGCCTTTCAAAGTGGCACACATGCTTGGCTTAATAAGCTGCAGTGCTGCCACCAGAATATCCAGAAATAACTTGGAATCAGGTGACTTAGTCAATTGTTGAAGTTTCCTGGGCATATTTTTCTAATTTCTAACAATGTTCACAGAGCCAAGGCTTTACTGCAAGAGAACAATCGTGCTTTGTAGTTTCACTTGACAATGTGGTTTAGTGCTGTTGCATGACATGAGTTTTCTCTGAAGAGCTCAGGTTCCAAGCTTTTCACTCAAACCTCCTTGCAGTGGAGCACATTCTTCTTACTGAGCTCCTCACTCACAGCTTCTGCTCTGGGTTTCACTGGCCTTGGTACCTTCTCAAGCTTCATCAAGTTCAGCAGCATCAAAAGCAACACCACTTGGGGCTACATACTCTCTTGTCTTGCATCTGGTGCAGTCCTTGAGCTGGTGCATCCCAGGATGCTATCTGGGAGTATCTGGTTATTGTTGAATTGGAAGGGAAATGCAAAGTCCTAACAGCAACACACAAACTTTTCTATTCTCACACCTCCATCCTTGACTCATTACATTCCTCAGTTTTATTTTGTCCTCTCTTATTTCCCTGCCTTTCTTGCAGGCTGCTGCTTTAGCTGTCCCTTGGTCCCTTTCTTTATTTACCCAATAACAGTAGCTTTAAGAGTGTCCCTTCTCCTCTCCCCACTTTCATCCCTGTCAGCAGGTATTAAAATGGCTTGTTTCCAGCTAAGAAAAATATATGTCATATAAAATATCTGTGGTTTTCTAAATGGCTTGCACATCTCATTAACTTAATATTTTTTCCATTGGTCACTTTGGATTTATTACTTTCCAGCCATAATTTTTTAAATTTAATTTTGACCTGGCATTACCCTAAAATTAAATTCTGATCTACCCTCCACCTAAAATGGGCTGGGGAGGAAGCCATTTTGCATTACATTATCATCCTATCAAATTTAACTAATTGAAAGGTGACATGAATAAAATACTCATTAAAAGTACAGTAACCATTTGTCTGTGATCTTTGGCAATGTCCCCATTAACTTTCAGTTGACTCAGTTGAAAACAGCACCCTCTCCTCCTAAGCCCTTCTGCAACAACTATGATTTACATGGAGAACGTAGCCTGTCTTCTTACTCTCTTATTATTTGATAAACTTCCTTTTTAGTGCCTGTCTCTGAGCTAAAATACTTCCCCTTGTAGTATTCTGCAGTACTTTGGAGGATTGTTTTCTATTCAGTTAAGAAACTTCTTGCTGGTTGCCTTGTGTCATTCTTGCATGCTCCTTGCTCTTGACATTCAGTTGAGGCTCTACTGAAAATCATAATTCATCAGTTCTCAGACCAAGCTGTTTGCTTACCCTTCAGTTCAAAGGGAGCAAAATTTAAACTGCAAATTTTGCATTTTAAACTTTGTGGGTCATGAAACACTGGACACTTAGAAATCCTCTATTTTCTAGTTACAGGTGCAATGTTATAGTGGTGTGATGGAATCATAAATAACTCTTCTTCACACTCAGTTTTTACCTTATTGATTGTGAAATGATGGGATAATTTCAGGGTTCTTTTTTCCTTAGAGACTGTCAGATAAAGGATTTTCCTTCTTTCCAAAGTTAATAATCAAAATCAGTTGGTGCCACTGGGGTGGGGATGTGGTCTGTATGACAAATACTTGTCATTCTCATACATTCATACTTTGAACTGAAATTCAACATTTCTTTTTCAGACCTCAGCACCTGAAGCTTTTATGATTTATAAAACCTTGCTTTTTAAAAAAAAAAGTAATTTTAAGAATCTGTTTATCTGTATATGTAATTTGAACAAAAATAGCAGTAAGTTAATAATAACCAAAATGATTCTTCACAGCCCTGTGTCTAAGCCTGAATTTTTGCAACTGTCTAGCTGAAATCAGTGAAACAGATTCTTACCTCTGCTCCCAGAAAAGAAATTGAGGTGGTCCCAAGGAAGTACTAATACCTTCAGTGAGCATAGCTGTGTTTAGAATCAAGCCCAGCCAGCTCCTTAATATGCCTGAACAATGAGTAGTGTGTGGAATGAAAGAACATAACACAATGGGTGACATCTGTTATTAGGATTTTAATTGCACTGATGCTTTCAGTGTAGGAATACAATGATCACTGTTTGCACATGACTAAGAAGCTAAGGCCCCAGGAGATATTTCTCATATATTAATAAATTGCATATTTGCTCAATATCTGAAATAATCAATAATCCAGCAGCCACACAAAGGTAACAGCTATGTACTGTTCAACAAGGGAAATGATCTATTTGAATTTAGAAGATACATAGATTGAAATTTTCCTTAGGGCCAGCCAGGTAAGCTCTGCTGATTTATGACAAAGGTTTTAACAAAAGGTATGGTAGCAATTACAGCAGGACTCTTGAGTGGAGTGAAATTTTTTTATACTAACTTTTGCTTTTGGTATCTTTCTTGAACAAAAATATAAAACCCAGGAAATGAATATTTTTTCATGCTATGGCAGCGAGAATTTATGGATCCAATAATTTCTCAGATGCCACTTGAAAAATGTTTCTTTATCCAAAGGTTAACTCCTTTAGGAGTGCAGACCTCTAAATTTTCTCACTTGCTCTATTAGTTGGTACAACCAGATTCACCGGAGTTATAAATCTATCAGTTTTCTAGTCTATAACAGAATAATCCCTGAAATTTCATAGATATAAATGGAATTGCTAATTTTCAATAAATCTGCAGTAACAGGTAATAGTGTCATGGTCCCCAGTTCCAATCATTTCTGCAATATTAAATGAGACTATAGAAGACTCACTTTTGGCTGCAAAATTTACTGTTCAGGGCACAGATTTTAACCCTCAAAGTACTTAACCAATCCCCCTCTCCGTGTTGTTGTCACTGTTGCACCACAGCACCTATTCCTGATGTGTGATCGGGGCCATTTTGGACCACACATGTCATTTATAGGCTGATTTGAGGGGGAAATGGAGTGTTTTTCCAACATAAATTTTCAGCTTGACAGCACTCAGTCCAGAGGGGAAAGCTCAGGCTATTTGTAAGAGCCCAGGGATAGATGCAATTCACCTGAAGCTTCCCCTCCTGCCCAGCCCCAAGCCTCAAATCTGACTTGGAGGTTAGAGGAGAGAGTTGAGAACACCTCCAGCATGACAGTTGGTAAACAAATTAACCCAATTCAGCACAATCTCTGTCTGCACAACCCAAAGATGTATCTTACAAAGATCTGAATGCTGGATTGAATAGTAACTTTAGTCACTGGGCTGCTCAGTCATGCAGCTCACTAAATACCTTCCTAGTTCATACAATCAAATGCATGCATACATCTTTACAGGAACAAGGCCCAAAAGAGAGTGGTTGTGAAGGGATATAAGGGCCAAGAGAGCTGTAGTTACTTGTCCAAGATGTTCAAAATGGCTCCAAGAGTAGAATACATAACTCTGGAGTCTGAGTTCAGGGATTTGCCAACACAGCTTGGGCTTCCAGTGCCAGCAAAATAGCACAGAAAAATATTAAACATGTTAGAAACATGCTGAAAGAAAAAAGTTATATTAACAAAAGACATTTCTTTGAGCTGTATTGATTTTTAGCTCTGGCTGGAAAAAACTCTCTAGACAGACATTTAAACATATTATTCTTCTTCTATTTACTCAGCAGATATACCTAACACACTTTATGAGATGAGTTTGGGAGGGAAGAAGTCAATTAAAATCTGAATCTCACGCAGTTCAAGAAGATTAAAATAACCCCATATTTGTAACTCTGAGCTCTGATGCTAACACTCAAACCACAAGAGCATCTGAACCTAGCTTGAGATCTTGAACGCTGTGTTTTCCCTGCACATGCTCTGTGAACTGCTTTAGGCTTAACAAAGTACTTAAGCAAATTTCTTTTAGTTAAGACATGTTGTGAAGCTTATGGTTGTTCAGCAAGGGACAAATGATCAATCAGGAGCAAGCTCCTGAGCTGGTGTGAGTCACAAGAGCTCCACTGTGTCAGAGAAGTCATGATTTCATGCTGTTTCTTTTCAGGATGTTTCTGTCTGACAGGGCCAAGAGATGATGAGTGTTATTTGAGAATAAGTACTGCCCCAAAGCTAAAGCTCTTGTTCAACAAAGTGGTGGGACTTTTCTGAGCTGCACGACTTTGTGTAAGTCACTTTGTGCCTCAGTTTCCATGTTTGTCAAGTGTCAAAGTTGGTATTGGCAAAGATGCATGAAATAGATCTTGTGCTACGTGGAAAATAGCATAATACATATATGAGTGTGGGTACTGAAGTGGAATGATCAAGAAATGCCACTAGACCAAAATCTTCTCCCTCTCATGTCAGTGAAGCCCTGCTGTCCTGACTCCAGTTTGTCTGTGCTGTCACAGCTTTCTGGATGTGAATCTTTGTACAAGGAGAAAAATGAGATGTGATTAATTGGTAGTAAGTCTGACACTGAAATTCATGTAGGGATATAGGACTTTTATACAAGAATTGGAAGAGGAGTGGAGTACAAGGGGAAAGAAACATTCTGTTACCTTCATACCTCAAAATGCAGTAAATTTTCCTTGCCAAAGGAAAAACCAACCAAATGAAAGCCCAAATCACACTAGCAGTGAAGAGGCTGTAAAATACAGACAGGTTCAGATGGAATTTGAAGGTAAGTAAAAAATAAAATGGACGTTCTGTTAAAATGATTAGGAATAGGAAGTAAATGAGAGAAAACGTGAGTTAAAAAAAGAAATAAAAATCATCAATAGTCAAAAAGAAGTTAAATGACACTGAAGACAAGGCAAAGTTCTTCATTTCAGCCTAGGCTACAGAGCCCAGTGCAGAGCAGTGTGTTTGGGCTGGCAGTGCTGGTTCCCCAGGACAGGGGAGCTATACAAGGCACTGTGGGGGAAGGTGCTAGAGGAAGCAGTGACATTGCCAGGCAGAGGGGATATTTAGTCAGGAGTCTGGAAGGAACTGGGGAATGAAGGAGCTGAGTCAACGCTGCATTTTACACACTCATTACAACTAGGAAATATTTTAGAAAGCAGAGGGTAAGATCTGCCTCATGTCCCAGCCAGTCACTTTCAGTGCTTCATGCTTTGCTTGAAGTGGTAATCCAGGCTGGAATTGAGATGTGGCTTGGGTAGTGCTTTCTAGGAAGAATAAACCAGCTCACCCTCTGGCTGGTGTCAGGGAATTAAAAAACCTGTATCTGAACTTACTTTTGTAAAACTTTTTTAAGTATAGTGCTGAAGTAAACACAGTAGCTGATTTCCTTGTTCACACTCCATGCTGTACCTGTGGTTTCTTCATATATATGTAATGAGATTTTGTTTTGTTATTATGTTCTCGAAGTAACAGAGTGTGGCTTGTAAGCTTTCAGCAGTTTACTTTGTTGTCTATTTCTGCTTGTTTCTGAAAGAAAGAGCAAGGCTTTGTGAAAATAGGTAGGATTGCCATTATTTTTCTCATTATTTTGTGGATACGCACTAAAAAAATGCTGATTAAGAGGCTGAAAATTTTAATAGAAAGATTTTCTGTCTACCAGTCTCCTAAATCCTTCAGAACATCTTCTAGAAGCTGTTCAAGATAATTTCACCATTGAAAAAAAAAACCCAAAACCAACAAAAAAACCCCAGATACAGATGTCTTTTCACCTTCTATCCACCTGTTAAATAAATTTGTCATTTCTACAGCCAATTCAGGAAAGGAGTTATCAGATCCTTTCCTTGGAGACCTAAGTGTAACCCTGCAGGTCTCTGGGGTCAACCTCATCCCTTCTCAGGAAAGCTCCCTGCACAATTTGACAGTCACGGCAGTCATTATCAACCATCCTGCCACAGGCCTCTAGGGTTTTCCCATTGAGCAAGGTCTGAACTGTGCTGCCCATGCCTCCTCTCACCAATTATAAGTTCTGTACAGTTTTTTAAAAGACTGCAAAAACATATCAACATCATTCCCTTACTTGTAATGAGGAAGCAATTTTACCTTATTATAACTGACTAAATATGCATGGACTGACCCAGTAGGACCCTCATTCGCCCTTATTCTTTCCCTCTGGAAATCATATTCCATTTTCATCGTTTCCATTTCAAATTTTTCTTCTTCCCCATCCTTTCTCTGCTCTCTCTCTTGATCCCATTCTTGTTCCATCTTTATCTTTCCCATGCTGAATTGTCACTCTTCACGCTCCTGCTCTCATTACAACTTCCTTTGTGTTTGATGCTCGTTCTTGCCCGTTTACAATTGCCTGCCTTTTTACCTTGGGCCTTTTATCATCTGCAGTGGCTGAGCACCTATGCAGCGTGTTTGCTGTTCAGATTCCCGTGCTTAGCTTCAATTAGTTGATAGGTGTCATTAATGCTGTTTCCAGCCTCCTCCCTGCTGCTTGGAGATGTTAAAGAACAGCCACAGGTGGGAGAAAGAAGAGAGAGATGGATGTCCCCGAGTGGCTGTAAAGTATGTCTGGCTGTGCCCTTCAAGAAGTGCTTTTGTACTCAGAAGTACCCCTTACCCACTCGGCCCTTCCACCACTCTCAGTCCTGTCTCCAGGGTCAGCCTGGACACATGGTTTGTGTACCTCCCAGCTCCCCACATGTCATTCCCACCTGAGTTCATCTGAGAGTTCTCACTGTGGACCCAAGTCCTTGTCATGGGTTTGTGCATAGCTCTGGCTCTGTCTGGAGACCACGGTCTGGACTGTGAGGAAATTTATAGCTTTGTGAAAATCACTTTCAGCCTTCTTAGTAGCATCCACTGAGGTTGTTTAGCAGAGTGTCTGGAAACTTGCTTTCTCAGTGACAAAATGCTGCACATTCTTCATGCCTATCATGCCTGAGGACGTGGCATGAGAATGAGGTAGGTGATGCAGAATAAGACAAGGAGACTGTTAAATGCCTCAGAAAACGTGTGCCCTGAGAAGTGCCCTAGGCCTTAATGGCAAAGACAAGAGAAAGTCATGGGCACATCAAACCTGGGAATCCCAGTGACCACTGGAGGTAACTCCCAGCTGGTCTCGGGTTGGCCTTGGCTCATACATCTACAGAGATGGAAATAGCTTCAAGAGCTTTATTTGGGAGAAACCGAGAGTTAAATCAGTTGAGTATCTGACGCAGGTAACATTGAAGGGAAAGGGCTAGATGGCTCCCAAACCTGGAGACTGCTCTTACACCACCGAGCATTCCTAGCTGCCCAAATTCTGCAGAAGTTCTGGTGAACTTCTCTGTGCTTCAGCCATTTTCTGCTAGGAGTCTGTCAATTCTTGCACTACGCTGTAATTTCATTTCTGTTACTATCCTATGGACAGAAAGTTCTTTGTTTTAGTCCACAAAACTCTTTCTATATTTTATGCCCCATTGTATGTCTAAGGGTGCAGACGTTCTGCTTTTCTCTTAACATTTGAAAAATAGTGCTCTCCTTTCAATGTTTGAAAAATACTACAAGCAGGCATATTTTTATATGCAAGAAAAGTCTCTTACGTTCTGTGACCTTGCTGCAGGAGGTGAATAGCCCAACCTACCTTGGCTTTAGGTGAGGGGACAAGCAAATGCAAGTGGAGAGTGGAGGGATACAGATAGCTCTGTGCTGGAGGTGCCCCATGTGAGGAAGACAGCACCACATTTGCTGCATGGCTCTTTATACACAGCCCCTGTCCTCAGCCTTCAACAAGGCATTGAACTGTGAGTGCAGCTTGCTCAGAGGAGTTCAGGCTGAGAGAGGATCAACCTGGATATTTCCCGTTATTGATCTATGCTCATGTTCACATGTGCAAGGAAATTCTTTCTGTTCAAGCAAGCTGAACTAATAGAGCCAGTGGAGTGAGCATCTCTTAACAGTTTCTTATTATCATCTGTCTCTTCTTCAGATGCATTCTGGTGTGCTACACATTTAGCTCTCACTGCTGGAGAAGTAACAAAGGTCAAATGAAGGTGAGAATACTTCATTCATAATTTTTATGAGTTATTCATACCCACTGTATCATTACCCCTTGGCAACATATGTTTTCTGATAGCAGTTCAGAAAATATTCAGCACATCTTGACAATCTCTTGTAAGTAGCACAGATCAGCTGTCACACTTTGTCATGTGGCATCAGGTTGTGTAGTGCAGTGAATTTGCTGTAGTGTGATATACTGCAGCCATTGGAGATCCCATCCTGAGCATTTCTGTGTCTCTAAATGTAATGGCACATAATGTGTCATGCTAGAAGTCAGAAGTGGTTTAGTATATCCCCATCTGAGCTACAGTTTAAAGGCTTTCAGAGAAAATACTTGGTTACCCCTCTCCTATTAGTTTTAAGTCTCTGATGTATGTTAAAGATCACTTCCAATTAAATACCTCAGAAGGCTTCATAGTTTTGATTGGCACTTGTCTTAGGCTGATAAAGGTGAGGATTCCCAAAAAACACCTTTTGCCCAGGGCTAGGGTAGCTGGACCTACCACGTTTGTGTTGTTTGAAGGTGTGGTTTCTCTTAGGGAATCCCAGGGATTTTGCTACCACAGAAGACAGGCATCTCTGTGTTCCTCTTACCTGTTTACTTGTGAGCCAGGGGAGTACAGGTAAAACCTCACCAGCAAACTGTGGTCCCTGCAGAAGCATATAAAAGAAAAAAACAATTTCCCAGTAGGGCATTCCTACCTTTTCTACAGGAAATCAGGAGCACAGAGAAAGATCTGAGTGTTTGTTTTCTCCTGCATTGCCAAGCCATGCACAGAGCTGGATGGCATCTGGCCCTCAGCAGCCTAATTTGTGAGCATTCCTACTTCACCTGATGCCTTTTCCTCAGAGGAGCCAGGGAGCAGTTGCATGCCTTACAAAAGCCCAGTGGGTTACTGCTTAGTGTCACTGCCAGTGCTGACACAGGGTGAGGATAGAGCTGGGTATGTGTGGGGAGAGAAGGGACTTCAGAGTCCTGACAGCTGATAACTTGAACTATGGATTCATTTTAGACATCATTCAAAATAATTCTGCTAATCATAACTTTTTTAAGCAATCCTAAGGCTAGAAGGCAGGAGAAAACCAGACTAGTTGGGGCTGCCTCTACCTTTGGTGAGCAGCTGCCACTCATGTTTGTGGTGCTGCAATGTAAGCAAGAAAGATAATGATTTTGCCAAGCAATCCTCTTTGTTTTCTGTTCTTTTACCAAAAATATTGCTCATAACTATGTTTAAACTATTCATTTCCCATATGACATTTTCAGTCTGGTGTTTTGTAGTTGCTGGACAGGGACCTTAACTAATACTCTTTGAATTTCAGCTCGAGGGTAATTGGTGGGTTTTCTGATTCAGATGGAGCTTGGTGCAATTATGGGTTTTTTTGGTGATAGTTGTGTGTTTGGATCTGAGTTGAGACACTGTAAGGGAAATCTATTTAAAATTATCACAGAATCACAGAATGTTCAAGGTTGGAATGGACCTCAAAAGATCTAGTCCAGCCTAGATCAGGTCAGAAAGGAACATGTCCAGGTAGGTTTTGAAAGTCTCCAGAGGAGACTCCACAACCTCTCTAGGCAGTGTCTGTCACCCATGGTGAAAATGTTGCTCCTTATGTTTCCATGGAACCTCTCATGTTCCATGCTGCACCCACTGCCCCCTGTCCTATCACTGGACAGCACTGAGAAAAGTCTGGCTCCATCCTCCTGACACTCACCCTTTACATCTTTATAGACATTAATGAGGTCACCCTCAGTCTCCTTCTCTCCAAGCTAAAGAGACCCAACTTCCTTAGCCCTACAGCAAAACTGTAGCATGGGTGAGCTGAAAGAATTTATTTTTGTGGTTTGTTTTTTTTTGTCCCCACTGTGTACATACTACAGGACTATGGCTATAGGTGAAGCTTTCCAGATTTCAAGAAAATTCACCTTTATCTCTGCAGTCACTGTGATTTAGATGAAAAAGAAATGGCAAGAGTTTATTGCTTCATTTAAAAACATCTGTTTGGCAAGAAGAGTTTTATTAATGTTGTGTGAGCTCACAACAGCTGAAAGGCTGGGCTTTTGCAGCTTCTTGGTGCTGTGCTGCACAGTGAGCACAGCAGTCACCTGCTCCTCTTGCAGACTGAACAGGTGGGCTGGTGGCCATACCATGGTTTTTTTTGGAATGGCCCTATGACTTTTCTTGCATTTTTCTAATTGCACCCTCTCAAAAGCTGCCAAACCAGACTAGAGGCTCTTCCCTCTGTTGCCCCATTAGGCTGTCTTTAAACGTGATTCTTTTTGAATCTCTGTGCCGTGCTGTGCCAACCCTGTGGGGCCCCACACGTGCAAAGGTGCTTTGCTTTATGATGAACAGATTTCTGAACCTCAGCAACCTCTTAGTTTCCCAGTCTCCTGCCGAATGTTATGAGATTTGCAGAGCACTGTGCCAACATATAAGGTGCCATTATGGCTTCTGAAGAGAGCAGAAAACCTTTCTAAGCCATCCATTCAAATGGTTAACTGCATCTGCTTTTCTACTGCCACCTCATCAGTAGCAATTTGGAAGCTGTAACCACAAAACTAGCAGACCAAGTATGTAAGCAGCATATCCAAATGATCTCAAACCTATGTTTTCTATAGATTCTAATAGCCTAATAAATGGATTTTTGGTACTGAGCTAAGTACAGTCATATATAATTGCAGTTATTCTCACATTAAGCTGCAGGGAAGTGGCAAACCCAATTAGATTAAATCCCACCGTGTCTCCTTGGGATTTGTGGTAGACATTTAAGCAGAGAGACATGTCACTTCCACAGTCCAATTTGCTTGTACCTGTCTGCTTAGATTTATTGTGATTTGTCCTTGTTTTTGTGTATGTTTATTTGCAGAAGCCAGCTCCAGATGCAAAAGACATCAGTGTAGCTTTGGAACATTATTTTTAATTAGCTGGGTTCAGTTTCTAGTAACATGCTTGAATTGCTTCTGGGCTGCTAATGGAGTGTAGAAAATAAATATTGTTGCTCTTAGATTTTTTTTTTCTGGTTATAGAAAACTTCCCATGCTTTAGCATGGAGACTTTATTTGCCATGAGCCTCACAACATGGGGCACCCAGTCAAGAGAGAAAGTTGCAACTGAGTTTTTGCTCTTAAGCCTGATTTCTTCTATATAAAATCCTCATAGGAATCATAATTATACTGGAAAATATGACAATAACTGCAGGGAAAATATTGATTTATTTGTGCTTCTCTCTGACTTGAGCTGAATCAGACAAAGTTTACCTGAATTGGCATCAGATGGAAACAGGGCATACAATGCAAATAATGAAATGTGAGTCCAAATCCCAAGGAAGAGAATGTGTTTCTCTCTCCCAGGTGTAGTTTCTGTATTCCCTTATACATTTGTATGAATAAACAGCAAATATTGTCCTTTGTGTTCTTGTGTGACTGTAAAAGGAGGAACACTGAAGGGCTGAGGATGGGACGTGCAGACAATTGCTTATTTACTTTGCAGGAAAACATCACTCAAAAAGTATTACCAGGCCAAGCCATACCATACAGGGCACAATTCTTCTTTCAAAGGGAGAAAACAGTGCTGATTGACAATAAAGACCAGAGTTCAATATTTCTACAAGGTAAGGGCTGCTTACTACTGACAAATCATACAGTTCCATTGGAAATGAGTGAGCCTGAAGCCCTGCAGAACTGAAAGCACTGGGCTAAGGGTAATTCTTCTTGTAAAGAACCTTTTCTGCGGGGAATGTAAACTGTCTTCTGCTGCCCACTCTTTCTTCTGCCAAGGAAGCATCTGTGTCTATGACTTCATGTCCATCCATGAGGCATTTGCATTCAGGCTTTCAGCAAGGGCAGTGAGTTCACAAATCTCAGTAGTCACTGGTGTTATGCAAGGGAAGAGGGTGAAAAGCTCCATTCAGACCACAGCAGACTTCACTTTGCAGACTCCGTTTATCTGCAGTGATGGGTGGCACTTAAAACCCCGGCAGAGGTGGGAAAGAGCAGGGTTTGCCGGTGTTGTAGGGGTGATGGTGAGAAAGTGCCGCCTGCAAGGGCAGCCTGGGCACACCGGAGAAGAAATGAGGAGCGGTACCGGGGCTGCCATCTGCTGCTCGCAGGATGAATGGCTGGCACCGACGCTCCGGGAATCCTGCCGGAGCCTTTGCTCGGTTTGTGGAGCTCTTCTGTCCGTGTCTCTGCGTGTGTGTGTGGACGTGACACGGTGCACGATGCGTTTGGGGCAGAGCATGGCACAGAAGAGTCTGGGGCACAAAGCTGGTAAAGGCAGAAAGGAAGTTTTGGGACGAGAGAGCAGCAAATGGAAATTCCATATCTCATGGCCGGAGTGACTCATCCGAAATATACTGAAAGTGTTTGCTTTCTAATGCACCCCTTAACGATTTTCCTGGTTGCTGTGCTGTCTCCTCCATGCACTGAGGCTGAAGGAGCAGAGGGTGGGATCTACCACTCATAGGTGCCTTGGTGCCAGCAGAGCCCAGGGCTGCATCACTGTGGCAGAAGAAACTTATTCCTGAACCTGTGCTCTACACCATGTGCTATGCAAGGAAATTTGATTTTGGTTTTTGACAGTATTTATACTCCAGGCATGTTGAGGCTTTTGCCAGCTCTTCATGGCTATGTTTGATAGCAGGAGGCCAAAGACAAGGGTGTAGCATTTGGAGGCCTTTCTCTGAGGATGGGTGACAGTTTTACTCTATGGCACTTACAGACTTCTGATGGATTCACAATTAGTCCAGCAGCAGGAAGTGAGATCTTTGTCCTGGAGACAAACGTGAAGAGTTTTGCCTCCAGGGAGGGATAGATACCCTCACCTAATTCAAAGCACAAGCTGGTAAGTGCTTTCAGTGAGAATCCACAGGCACTTACAGGCCATTGGCAGTTGAGGGACCAGGAGCACTGCTGGACAAGATCTGGCACTCACAGCACAAGCTCATGGTCTCAGACCTTGCCAGGACTGGGCACTGCCCCATGGCATGTGCTGCTGCAAGAGGGGCCTCCCATAAAACCTGTGGGACCAGGCACTGCTAGGATGCAGACATGTACTCTGGCATGACTTGTCACATAACTGGCCCTGCAGGTGGGATAGATAGTCATCTGAATTAAATCCTTAAAAGATTTGCCATGCTCTATATATGTGTTTCGGGTGCCTAACACCTCTCATCTCTAGTACTAATTTATAAATGCATATTTTAAATATTTTCAGTCCTTGGTGCTGTCAAGTGATGTATCCTCTGTAGGACACATCTGTCCAGTGCATGTCCATCTCTTCTCCAAACTGAGTGGAAAGTGTGGTGATACAGACAATAACCCTGGCAGTTACAGCCCTGTGTGGAGGTTAGACTGACAATGATCTGCAAGGTTTGACAAACTACCCTCGTTTCTCTCTTTGTCTGGTCATGTCAGTGGTTATTTAGATACCAATAACAGCAAGATTGTGGGAACACAATTGCATTATTATTTATATCTGTCTTGTGAACTACTGGGACCAATATGATGGCTTGGAAAACAAGTCAGAAGGTATTTGTTCAATAGTCTGTTCTATTGATTATTATCAAACAACAACTCATAATTTTGCACAGTGAGAATTTTATGACTGCGGTGATCTGAAGCATATCTCTGTGCTCAGAAACCAAGCTGCTTATTTAATTAAGTACTTCTGGCTCTTTGGATTTAATAATTCTAATTAAATTGTTATGGTTATGACTTGCATTTGGATTATGCCCAGAGTCTCAGTTAAGACTGTGAGAGGACCTCATAAGCATGTGAAAGGACATTATTACCTTTCACAACGTGATCAGGAATGTGAGATTGGGAAAGACCTGTGAGGTCATCAGATTCAGCATCCTGGATATTTCAGGGACCACAGTGAATAAAGGAGAACATGACAGTCTCATTTACCAGGAGAAATGATAGCTAGGAGGGGTGAAGTCAATGGCATCACTAACAAAAGGTGCTCTGTTCAGGCCAGTTGCATGCACAGGTTGAAACTTCTGGGTCTTCAGAAATATTTGAAGGAACACCTAAATTATAGGTAGAGTTCACAAGAACATGCTGAATTGTTGGGTTTTTTTCTGAACAGTGCTGAGCACAAGCACCTTGTGTTGTCTTATGGGCGCTTAGTAAATGTGAAAAGATGTGTGGCTGCCTCAAGGAAGAGCCAAGTGTTCAGTTTTAGCCACTTGTGTACAAAAATTGCCCTGTGATTGTCTTATCTTTATATTATGGAAACTGTTGCTGGCTCTGTTTTGAGAATCCACTGTGCCTGAGAAACTGGTGTCTGAGTGACAATTACCAGCTGCTGTTCTGCTCTGGCCAGGCAGATGTCACCCTTTAAACCCATATAAATCTCTTCTTCACATAAAAGGAGCCACCAGTTGTTTTTATGTTAATAGCCTTGCCTCTGGGAGGTCTCAGCCCTCCTGCCTTTGTTGAGAGCAGAGGCAGACTAAACTTGCAGGAGAGAGGAACTGAGTGTTCAAAAGGAAAAGCAGGTGACAAAAAGGTTATTATTGGAATGGCTGAAGGAGAGAGAAAAAAACTTTTCTGCACTTGCAGTATTAGGGAGGTGGTTACACAACTAGGAGCTGAAGTTGTAGAAACTTTGGATGGAAAATAACTGTGTTTGGCTAATGCAAATATTAAGTGGATATCATGGAGCACAGAGTATATTTGTTTTTGTCATAGCCAACTGTGAGTACAGTGCACACTTGACATTTCCAGTAACAGCATTTCAGTGTCTTGTAAGCAGAAATCCATTCTTTTTCTTACTCTGAGAGGGCCATGTGCTTTATCTAAGATCCTACTGTCCTTCTTGACTCCACTCAGAAGATGGGAAGGTGTGCTAATGGTTAGAAGGAGCAGTGTGACTTGTCTGTAAGAGAACAGGAGCAGAACCAGATATCATAAACTAGGCTGACAGTCCATAAAGAGCATCTCTTGCTCTTTCAATGAAATCCTAGGAGTCCATTCAAGAGCGAGCTCAACCTCTGCCCCCTGCTTTGATAGTCTTGCCTAAAAAGCAGGGGCTATCCTCTGCAAAGCTGCACCAAAAACTGTGTCTTATCATTATAAAACAATTATTTTATTGAGTCTGAAGGACTAATCACAATTCAGCCTACTGTGGTCCCTTTGGGAGTTTGTTGTGATGATGGTGATGCCAACACAAGAGCATTCAGAATTTTGTCTTCCAAATGTAAACTCCTTTCCTATTTCTAAGGAAAAGGAGTTTGTGTTTGGCACTGTGGTGGTCATACCTACTGCAGGAATGGTTAGAGACAGCTACCCTCAGGAAAATGGGCTTACATTCCTGCATTTGTTAGATGGTGGGTGAATTGCTTTCCTAATATTTTTGTCCTAAATTATAGAGCATCTTTATCTCTTTGACACTGCTGTCTTAAATTATCTCACAGGCTGTAGCTCTGCAGGTTTGCAGTTCTGCATTGATTCAGATGTGGTAGCTTTTCAGTGTTTGCAATATTTTTTCACATGTCAAAATATGAAGCAAAATACTAGTTTGAACACTCTGCACTGATCCATATCCCTGTTTGAGGCTGACAACATGTTCAAAGGAAATAATTTCCCCTGCTGTAAGAAAAAATGGGATCTTTTTGAACTTAACTTTATGTCTGTCACTAAGTTCAGCAATACTTTTTTGATAGGTGCATGAACTACAAGTGGTAAAGCTGATAAAAGCCATGCTAGCACTGAGAAAAAAAATCAGATGTAGGGGTAGTGACTGGAAGATCCTATCTAGAAATATAGCCAGGCAGTGTTTGACCCTTGAATTTTTGCATATGGAACTTATCTTTTGATGCTCTGCAAAGGTATGCTGGAGAGAGAGGGTAGCTGATGGTCATGACAGATGACCCCTAACAGCTCTGACTGATGAGGTTCTTCTTTAAAGGGAGAAAGATTTTTCCAAGTGCTTTTCTGAGATAAGCCTTTAATGACAGTGTCAGGAACCGTCTGGTACAAAGACCACACAAATCTTTCCTAGAAACTGCTGTTTGCCAGATTTTTATGGCTGGTTCTGTACCTTGGCCAAAGGATTGCTTAAGATCTGGAAGTGTATAAAGCAGATGCCTGGATATATGTTGTATAATTCAGGAATGCTGTGTTGCCTTTTGCATATATATTGGTACTGCTAAGAAATGTTAACTTCTTCTGAGAATGAGTTGACAATTGACAAAACTTCATTTTATTAATTTATTGCAATCATGAGATAATATTTACAATTTCTACAAAGTGAATATGGGAATATTAATTTTATTCTTTTTGTTTATAAAGAAGAATGCTTTGTTTCAGTAAAAACAGCTGCAAAGCTGGCACTAACACATACATACCAGTTTCACCTATCTACTGTGCCAAACAATTGATATTCTTGTTTTGTGAAGACCTACAATCCTGTCTTGTCAGCTTGGCACAGACAGCAAGCAGGTCTCACTGCCAGCACACCTGTGTGCTGTGTCTTGTTTACTCTCCCTACTATCCCATTGTCTTCTCACTCTCCTGGCGTGGTTTCAGTAGCTCCTTTAATATACTTTATAATATACTTTCCAAGGCTTCCTCATACTCCCCTTGGTTCCTGGGGGAAGCTTACCTCAATGATTTTTTGGGGTATGTTTCTCCCCTCAGCTTTTTCTTTATCTGTGATCCTGCTCTGGAAAGTCTTTTCCAAATTCTGAGCTGATGTATCTCACACAAGGCCTTTGTTTCTGTCCACATAGCTAGAAGAAATTAGTTTCTCACAATTTCACATCCCCAGTTATGCAGTACTCTTCCCTGTCACCCAAACACATGAACTTCTCCAAGCTGGTATCAATCCTGAGGTGCAAAGTTTGTCTCCAAGCCCATCACATGGACCATTTCTTTCTATTTTAACTATCTCCTCTCCAAACTTATTTTCTTACTCCAAGTCTAAAGCCTTTGTCTCGAGTACAACCACTCTTCTTGGAACCTGTCATCACTAGCAGCTTGGCTGCCACTGCCTAGACAATCACTGTGATTAAACTTTCAAATACAAGCTTTTTTTTTCATCCTTTTACTTATTCCAGAGAGAATGTGTGTATATTGTGCTTGTTAGATCAGCACAGTTCACTAGATGATAAGTTTATAGTATATGTGTATAACAGCTGCTTGTTATATCAGTTCACAAACGTACAATAGCATCACATATATGTCTGAGCAATTTCTCTGTAAGCACTTTCTCTGTAAGTGCTGCCTGAGATCTTTTTAACATATGTGTAATGATTTTTATGCAGATTAAGTGTAGAAAACTCTGGAGACTGCCATGGGCATCCATGGGGGCAATTTCCCCTGATTATCATAAGCTTTGGACTAAGAATTTTTGGTTTTTTTCTTGTGATGTCATGTTTGGCAGCGTGAGCTCTCCTCCCTGAACCGACTGCTTTGCTGTAAGGGCAACCAGAGACCACTAGAGGACTCTGCTTCCCACCATATTAGAAGGTTCTCTGCTTGGCTTTTGCTGTTCTGTATTTTTTAGGCACTTAGTGTCTTTACCAAGCACAGACATTTCCACAAATACACTCAGCTACAGAGTAACCAGGTAAATGTGGTCTGAGGTCTGCTGGCTTGAAAGCAAAATGTGTGGGCAAATCTGCCCATCTCTCTCTATGAATATTTGATGGAATATTAAGATCCTGTCTCCAATTCCAGCCTGCACAACTACTCGTTTGTTTGTGGGCTTTCAAAACACTCAGCCAATATAAACAAGGAAGTTTGAGAAGCTTTCACAGTTCAATGATTTTTAAAAGCTTTCCCCCATCCTTCCATTGAACTTAGACAAAACTTTCCCATCTTGAAAGGTGCATTGGATTTGAATCCTTTGCAGAGATCCTAGTTGCTCTTCCAGATAAGGACATCCTTGTGTAATTTTGAAGGAAAGGAATAAAAATAAAGCAGCTTGTATTTCTGCATTGTCTCCAGGCAGACAATAAATTGTGATTCAGAGCCATTATTTGAAAATCTTTTTTTACATGAGCAATAGAGATTCTTACTTCAATTACCATGCTTGTTTACCAAGCAGCTGGCTGGCTGCTGCCCACCCAGCAATGAAAAAGATCTCATTGCAGTCAAATGAAAACAGCCCGAGGGTCTCTGGCCCTCTGTTTACTTTTCAGGCACAACTCAACCCAAGACAGCCAAAGCAACTTAGGCATTCAAGTGTGGCATTGAAAACACTGATAAAGTGATTCCAATCATCCCATACAGGTAAAGATTTCTTCAAATTCTTTACTGGGGTTTAATATTACACTGAAGTGAAGCATGTGGTTGATTATGGGCTAAACAGGCTTATTTTCTAAAGGGCCACTTGACATCTTCTGAGTCTTGGTCTGCCACCTTTCACTCTGCCTTTGTCTCTGCTCACTTTGTGACTTCCTTGGGGAGTGGAACTTGGTTGTTTAGTGGTTTATCACATGCACACTACAGGAGGTAAAATTCCCATGAAAGGTACTCACTGCAAATGTGACTGACAGCTCGTTGTTAATTGCCTGATAAGCAGGAGAAGGGCTTATTTGAATTTACATTCATCACTCCTTCAGGTGGGAAATTCCAAACCACTCCCAGCTTCCTCATTACTGCAGGTCATAGTGTTGGACATTAAATGGTTTGTATGGGAAGAACCATGATTCATATGTACCATCAGGGGCTTATTTGACAAGCCACCATGCTGGCACATGGGCAGCTGTAGCTACTTGTGGACTGGTGCCATTCTGGTGCTGCAGAAATTACTCTTTGCTGAATCCTCTTCGAGCCGTGGCACTGGCACAGAGATGGAGCAGTAGTTTACTTTACAGAGATTTTTTTTCTGCCCAGGAGGAAAGTTGTCTGGCCTTTGCTGGCCCCTCATGATACAGTGGGATATCTAGGGAATAATTACTGAGAAATTTATTAAAAAGATGGGGGAAATGAGGCACAGATCTGCTGATGTACTGTATTGTGGGAATCTGAGATGTGTAACTCATTACCCATCAGTTACAGACTGCTATGAACTCACTTTGTCCTAAATGAAGCAGATCTGAGGTTCCTGTGAGCAGCTGCCTTGTGTTATCACCTGAAATAAACTGCAGCCCTGGTTGCAGAGAAAATGTTTCCTTCATCATTACGTAGTCCTCATCTTGTCATGGTATTTTAACAGCCAGGAAAAATGGCTTTAGGTGTGTGCTGTCAAAGTGAGTGTGAGGAGGAACTTAGCCAAAAATCACATCACACAGTTAATCCAAGCTGACCACCTTCACAAGTTTACACTTGATGTCTCTGAACTTTAAATATTTTCTTACACATTGCAGCAGATAAGTTGTCTTGCTCATTTTTAAGCAGGGTTGGAAGGTGCATTATGATACCAGATGTTTTGTTCTTTGAGTGTTGGTGTGATTTCAGTGGGGTTCATCATGCTCCAGTGCATGGGTTTGTGTGTGTGTCAAGTTTGTGGTCCTTTGCTGTGGTTCTGTGCTTACTGTAAGTGGAGAAAAGGAGTCTGTGCCTGACTTCACCCACTAATACAGACATGACTATCCTTAATCTCCTATCACCTTGCATAGGGATTGAAAGAGTTTCTTGGGTTATTGACTTTCATTCCCTTTTCAGGCACTGCACGCTGGGAGCCATGTGGTGCATCATTCAGACCCCACTCCCACTCCAGTTTTACTTTTGTGACCATTATTTCTCCTATGTTTCACTTTTCTTCCTAGTCCCCTTACAGTGCTCAGCCTTTCGATCATTTCCCCAGTGCTGCTAGTTTGAGATGCACACATTCCATTTGCTTAGCATGGATATGGAAGTACCTGATGCTGGGCTAAATTGTGGTATTTCTGGAATCAGAAAAGAGTTGTTTTCTTAAAAATTATAGTATCTGTATCTTTGTCCTCAGTAATGACTGGAACTGAGCTACTCATACCCCACTGAATCAAACTGACACTAAGATAATTGTATTTGTGTTATACTTTCTGTGTCTCTATATTTCAGTGTTGTAGACAAAAATGAAATAAAAAAATCATAGGGCAGTTCAAAGCAATTAAAGGAGAAGGGCCCTGGCTCAGCTTTCAAAACATACTCATCTGTTTATCTTCTCTCCAGCATAAATCAGCTCTGGCTTGCAAAGCTGCACTAGGTGAAGAATGTCTCTTAACAGAGACTCTTGCAATCCCAGCATGTTTGTTTAAAGATGGCAAAAGAAATCTATAACTCCTTGTATTTTAATGTCTAAGAATCTCATCATTCACATGGTTTCCTATCTTGGCTCAGTAATGCATAAACATTAACAGAGATGCCACTGCACTGCTGTGGTATAAAGAACACTCTTCCTTGAGAGGGCAATGAGCATCTTAAGAAACTTGGCCACATTATGCAGGGTGTCTGTGCACAATTCAACAGTGTGCTGCCTGGTACCTTTTCTGCATGGGATAATAATGAGATTAGGAAAAACCCTTTCCACTTTCTGAGCAGCTCTGAGGTTTACTTTCACTTGCCTTTCTATACTATCTATTAATCTTTTAGTAAAATGGCTGCTTTCTCACACATGCCCTTTCCAGCAGCATAGGAGGCAATGGTGATCAAAACAGAGAGCTTTCTAACACTGTAAGGAAAAAAAAGATCTGTGAAATCTGTTCATTTCAGGGAATTCAGTAGATGCAAGATGCAGGAACTGAAAAAAAAATAGAGGGTTTTGGACACTATGAGAACTTAAAAGCTACAAGTGCAATTGAGCCATGACCTGTGGCTTTTAAGTTCTTTCAGCCAAGTCTTACACTCTGCTCTGACACACTTTTCTCACATCCTGTGGCCAAGGTGAATCAAATCACGGCAGTTCACAGACACAGTCCCAGAGTTGACTTAAATTGCCCAAGAATGAGAAATGGGAAGGTCTTGTGTGGAGCTAATGTGTGCAAGGGAGTTGCTCGTTTACACAGCAGGTTGGATATGCATTGATTTTCTAAGCATTGTAAAAAGTTCATTTTAGATAAAAGCCCTGATGACATTTCAATGAATGTTGGAGAATTCAGAAAGCTTTTTAATACATTCAGAAACGGGCATGCATCTCACACACAAAATAGTGATTCCAGTGTACTTATTCCTTATTTGTTCCCTTGGTGGCTTAGATCTTTATCAGTCTCTTCAAGACTAATCCAGGCATGAACATAATTACGGAGAAACGAACTAATATCTTTAATATTTTTGGTCAAGTTCAGTATGTCAGTGTCAGTGTCAGCTGGTATGTAACCTTTCCATAGAGATTCTTTAGGTAGCTGATACAGATTTCTTGGCACACAGAAGAGGGCAGTGATGTTTCCTTTTTGGAACTACAACCACTAGCTAACAAAACTTTCTGTTCTACTTGATGCAGAAATAGAAATGACCAAGATTTGCTGTTGCAATCTTATTTCCTCGTGTTACAACCATTCTTCCTATTTGTTATTTTCTTCAAGAAAAAAGTTCCATCTTGGAGGAAGCATTAACAGCAGTGGATTGCAGAGTGTTTCTGCCTTCTGCCTGAGACCTCTCTGGCTCAAAGGGCAAATTCACAGTAATACTTCAAACTGCACCTAAAAATGCTAACTAGTTCGTTTCACCAGTTTGCAGTTTGTTTGGCCTCAGACCTTTTGACATTGCAGCTTGTCAATGACATTTTGAGATTCCCATTCATAGGGGGCTGCCTTTCTGCCACAGCTTGGGGAAGATGACATAAAATGAGGGATCATGTTAAAAAAGGAGCATATGTACACACCAGACAGGCTTCTATTCTAAGAGCATCTTGCATCATCAAGACATCAAATAGCAGATTTGGTGTGCTGTGTGACTTTAGTTAGCTCACACATGCAAATGAAGGACAAGAGAGTTTCATAATGAAATGACACCCTGTTCAGTATTTGTGTATGGCTCTTGCTGCACACAGCACAGGCAATGCTACTGACTGCTTTCCCTCTAAGAAATTTCTCTTCATTCTTTGCTCTGCCTGACAAACTGTAACAGCAGACAGGCTTAGCATGAGCGGTGATAATCACAAAAGTGATGCCAGCATCTCCTGTCCACAGTCTTTCTCCTCTGGTTTTACTCATCCACAAAGCTGCTTCCAGACTTGCATCCCTAACTCATCAGTCGGAGCACGTTCTCCTTTCTGTTTCTCTTCCCTGGTTTCTCTTTTTCTCTTACATCAATGGAGTCTTCCTCACACTGGTTCAAGAGGTATTTCATCTCCTCTCTGCATTTCTTACCACTGATGCCCTACTGAGACCCCAAGATGAAACATGTTCTGTAGGAGCCTGGTAGTTCATTCTGATCATAATTTTATTGTGAAGTTGTCTCCTGCTTTCCTATTGCTGAGAGGGTGCTCTTTATACCTTGCTTCCAGGCTTTCCAGCTGTACTTTAGACCATTATTTTTCTTAGATTCTCATTGAAAAACTGGTTTTAGTTAAACACTCTGTGATATAGAAACTCCATTTCTCTGTGCATCAATATCTATCTGTCATTTTTGATTTATTTTGTCATTCATTCTTGGTACCTAATGAAAGAAAAGTTCTGAAATCTTTAGTGTACATTTTTACAAGTGCATTGGTGCATTTAAAAACCAAAAGTCTTGATGGGTAGAAGTCTGTTAAACAATCCCCCTCATCTTGGGGTTTCTCATTAATAAAACACTGGGTTTTCCAGCTCTGTAGCACATACAGAGTTGAGATATCTTGATGTGAAAGTATTTGGTTTCCTTGAAAGTGTTAAACAGGGTCACGTTTGATAATTATTTTTACTTGTTAATTTCACAAAGACACATTGAACTCTCTGTAACTCCAAATGAAGCCTGATTTCATGTTTTGCAAGAGCTAATCAAGTAGCTAGATTAGTAAGAACAGTATCTGAAAAAAACCTTAGCTGAACCAAATGATGTCAGGGAGAAACTGAAAGCACCTGTCATGCTTAGAATGCCACCTAAGTATCTATTCTAGCACTAACCATAAGTATGCTGTTCTCCATGCAGATTTGACTGCTTTGGCAATGCACACTCTACTTCTTTTTCCTCACTTTCGATGCCAAATGCCTGGAAAAAGATTCTTTTAATTATCTCCCTTCAGCTCTTTGCCCTGCTGTATTTGGAAAGGCTGAAAGCGTGACCTTACTTCCACTCGTGTGACCCTTGTGGGTTGCTGGGGAATACTGATTTAATGGAGAGCACAGCTTCACTGGCTCTTCTTTAACAGCATGTTCCTACACAGACACCTGAGTAACAGCCATGCTTCTCTGGAAGCTATAGCATATTATTAAACAGACACTGCAACTCCCTCTGGGACTCACTCTTCCTTTGCTCCTGCAAGCCAGTGGATTTGCTGCACATATTTTTCCTTCTGCATTTTAAAACAAAACCGACAGAAATTTCTGAGATAAACTGAGGCACACTCAGGGGTTTGAAGGAAAGGGACCAGCAGGGAAGGTGCTGTGTTGGGCAGCATTCCCCTGTCTTACATCAGCATTATCATTATTGTACCACAGCAAATACTGACTGGTTGAATAGGAGAAATTGTGATGAATATTTTAGTCTACTTACCAGATTGATATATGCTTAATTAGTCCTAATTGTGTAAGTGCATCTCAACATTTACTGTAGCATAGTAGGCTTTTTGTTGAATACTCATAGAACATGTGTTACACTCTAGTACTCCCACTGTTAGACTATTCTTGTCTTATTAAAAATGTCTGGTTAGTGCCCACTTCTTCTGGTTATATCTTCACACACTCTGGCCTTATTTAGCACTAAATATGTCACTAAGATACCAATTCTTGTTTCCCTTCTTCACATGTTTTCTAAACTGTCTTTAAGTGGGAATGATATGTCTATAGGGAAAGGTCACGTAACACTGGGAAGAAGCTTCTGTCAGGTATTTTTGTTTTGATGCATTGCTGATTAATGAAGGATGCCTGCTCAGAAAGGTAACAGTACATCTTTTCAAAATCTGTGTAACACATCATTACATAACCTGACAGCATCAAAAATAACACTGGTAATGATAAAAGGTGTTTTGGAATACAACAGTTTGTTTAGCATTTCTGTTTTTTGTAAGATTTGAGGTGTAAGTGACCTGGAGGGCTTCATGGGCACATCCCCAGCATTCCAGAAGTGCAGGGCTAGAAGACAGGTAGGTCTCATCTCATGCAAAGCTGGATTCTATGGATTCTGTCCCTATTCCCTTCCTAAAGCCATCCCTCTGTCTTATCCTGCTTCTAGCCTGAAGAGGCTGGAGGAGAGTTGGCTACATGCACAGTCCCTTGGGTGGGCACTTGGTGCATGATGGCTGAGGGACACTGAGAGGTTCCTTGCTGGCATGAACACTGAGGTGTTCCCTGCCCTCTGTTTCTGTGTGTTAGAAGTCTGTCTATTGTAGCTGCAAGCCTAGAATAGGCAAAGCAGGTCACTGTCTGCAGTGTTGCTTCCATTGCCACCACCTTGGTGACAGCAGCAAGCTTGTCTTACCTGTAGTTAGGATTTTACCTGACAGCGAGAGGTCTGAAGTGATGCTGTTGTGGTCAGAAATACCATCTGAAATGTAATTCACTGCTTAGCAGTTGAGTTTTTAAATGAAAGGTGTTGAAAGGCTAGGCATAAAATGCAAACATACAGCACTGGCTTTTAACATTTAAAGGTGTTTGAAGTTGATTTCTGCGGGTGACTGATTAGATCTGCAGGTGAGAGTGCTCCTCTATTTCTTAAACATTAGCACACTGAAGAAATTACTTTCTTTCTGAATCCGTGTACCAAACAGCTTCTTGGAGCTTGACCTCAGAACTGAACATTGCAGTGGTTTCAAGGAACAGGAAGATTTGATAGCTCTGCTTTTAAGAGACTAAACTTGTTACTAAACAATCCCCTGACATTCCTTTAGGGGACTGCCAGAGGAAAGGGTTCGGTTACCACTGCCAGGCGTGGGCATTAGCAGAAGAAATTCTCAGCATCACGACATCCTCGGGTCAGCCTCTTTGCCAGAACGTGTGCTCTTGACTTCAGGTGCTCCTCTGGAGTCCTCCTCTTTATGAAGAGGTGGCTAGTGAGACAGTGATGCTTTCTGCTGACACTGCTCAGGATGTGCCTTCATAAAACTGTTGCTGGTCCCTCCCAGGAGCAGCAGAGCTGATTAACAATTCCTGTACTTAATCTGACAACTGCACTTTCTCTCCTCCCCGTTAGTTTAGAAAATGGCCTCTTTTCTTTTCTTGTCTCATTTTTTGACCATAACTGCAGTGTGTCTTTGATGTGTCTTTTGAACATTGTGCTTATAAAATAGGAGATAAATTGAAGTTGCTTTTAATTTAGGAGTGGTGTTTGCCTTTGGTATATTTAGGCCAATTTTCAGCCTTGCTTTATGGTGTTTGTGCTCATCCCTTATCACCATGCCATCAGCCAGTACCTATGGTGCTTGAAAAATCTAAGCTTCAGGAGTGAGTCAGGATCCTGGTGCTATTCATCTATTTTTTGCTGCTTTAACCACAGTTCTTAAACACATTCTTCAAATGCAGTGGTGGATTTTGGAGGCATTTGATTCCTTCTTTTATTATTTAGCACATTAGTGCTTCAGAGGCTCAGTTATAGTTACTTGGGTCCACTTGGCAGACATCATATAAGCACAGGATATAAAGATGTTAGTTTTACACCTTGGCACAGGTCCCTTGCCTCTCCCCAGGGCATAGCCATGGTTCTGATTTCTGAATGAAATGTTGCATTTGTTTTGAATCTGCTTGATAGATTTTTCTGGATTAACATCACAGTCATGAGCCATGGGTTTGTTGTACTGTGAATAAAAGTGTTACTGTGAGTAAAAGGCTACAGAAAGTCACTCCCATTGCATTGCTGTTAAAGAATAAAATAACTTTAGGTATTAAGATATTTTATCACTTGGATTTTCTGGATGCCTCTATAAGAGCTAGAGGTTTACCTGTATATAAAGTGGTTACTTCAGTAATGCAGTTGGATGAGGAGCTTGCCTATTTGAATTGCAATTTATAGTTCTGGTTTGTAAGAAAAAAAGGTCTTTTTTTTTTGCCAAGGGAAGTTTTAACTTTGTTTTAAATAAAATTGGAATTTAACCTCTAATTCCCCTAATCTTTGTTCTGAAGAGAGAACCTGCTGTGTGACTTTCTTTCATGTAATTGCTTGAGGACTTTGGTCTGATCACTTGAAGCGAGTAGGCCGTAATCATTTACATTGAAGTCATAATCATTTACACACTCAGAAAAAATTACTTTTATACCCCTGCATACAGAACTGCTGATGGTGGCACTTGCTGATGACCCTCCAGCCCAGAGTCCTGGCACTTCCAGACCAAACTCCCCTTTTAAGATAGTTTAAATGTGTTTATGAGCACTTTATTCCTTTATAAAATACACCATGCAAAAGATGTGGACAGGCCAGACTTCAAATCCAAAGTAATAGGATTGGGAGCCTTTTAAAAAGTAGCATAAAAGAGAACTTCCCTTGTTTTCTCTCTTTCCTAATTTGGGTTGTTTTATTAATGTATTGTTATTTTGGTTTGGGGTTTTTGTGATTTTTTTGTTTGTTTGTTTAATCTCAGGATTATCACAGAATGTCTGAAATGCTCCTAGAGGGTGGATAAAAATCCATGACAATTCCTTTCTTCAAGAGATATTTTAGTTTCCAGGTGTGGCAGATTTTTAGGGAAGGGAGGTATCTGAAGTGTTTTGGGTTGACTTTTAAAAAAAGCATTGTGGATGAACAAGGAAATACACATGGGAAGAGATCAGACAGAATAAAGGGCAGACAAGGCAAAACACTGTCTGCAAATAGCAGCTGGTTTTGTACACAGCACCTGAAAGCCTAGTCTAGCGTGATCAGGGCAGTGTGGGAGGGGGTAGCTTGCTTTTATTTCTTGCCTGATAACATTTATGGCTATTTGAGTGACCTTGTGCTGAAAGGGAGTCTTGACATGAATGAAATAATTTGTGTAGGTTTAGTAACTGAGAGGCTTTTTGGTCTCTAGTGTCAATCTTCTTTAAGAAGGTGCTGTAAAATCCTGCTGTTGCCACTTCCAATCTCTGTTGATGCTAAATGTAGCAGTCTGGGTGATTTGCTGTTGCTAGTAAAAACACTTTGTATTTATCGATGACACAACAGTGTTTGGGGTTTTGTTTATGATTTTTAAATTCCTTGAACCTTTCTGTAGCTCAGAAAACACAAAACAGTTTGGTTGCAGATGGCAGTGCTCCTCTGCATCCTCACACCGTGAAGCAGGTTCAGTCATGATCTTGTTCAGCACTCAGAAGTGGGTGCAAGGAAACAGAAAAGTTCTTGCAGCAGGAGGATCCCAGTGAGAATGCTTATATGTTTATTTACCTATCTGTTTATTGATCTATTTATCTGTCTTCTCTAGCTAGATGGAAGTGGCTGGTGCTGGTGATAGAGCTTTTCTCAGTGACTGCTTTAGGAAACTGCACAAAAGCCTTGTCATTTTGACAAGTCATTGTGATCTTGGGTCTTTCTCTCCATTCCTGCTTTGTGTTTGCACTCTGGCTGTTAATAGAAACACACAACATGATTTAAAATAGAAACTGTAAAGAACAAACTTAATATGAATCACATGGTTTTTGTTGGTTGGGGGGAAGTTGGGGGTGGATTTGGATTTTTTGTTTGTTTTCCATTTTCTTTTACTTGCCTCCCTTTGGACATTCATGTTTAACTTCTGACTAGGTAAGCAATTAATAAAACAGTCTTAGAAAATTCTTTGTCAGTATTGGGTAAAATTCGTCATTTCTTAAAACTGTTTCCATGCCAGCCTCATAGCAGCCTGTCGGATGGAGCCAAAGAAGGCAAGTTATTCTTGGAGGGCAGTGCAGATAGTGATGGAGTGGTGTCTGCTGCTGCACAGGCATTTCTCTGCCTTCACTTTTGGCCTCTTAAGGGCATCTGTGGTGACTGTAAGCAATCCCATCAAGCTTTGTGTATTAATTAAGATCCCCAGTACTATAGCAACTCTGCAGCACGAGAAGAAAGGCAGAAAAACAGCGAGTCAACAGACTTTGATGCTTGCTGTATTTATTTGCTGTTCTATGACAAGCAGCAGAACAAGACAGTCAGAATCCTTGCTGATTTGTGGCCAAATCCTAGAAATCATCTCCAAGACAATATTTTGGTTTTGGCAGCTTTAATGGAACAGATAACTTGACTGGATAATACCAAGACTTCTGTATGTTTATGAAGGAGTGCTGTGCTGCCATTCATCATGTAGTTGCTACAAGTTTTCATAGATTCATAGATATTAGGGGTTGGAAGGGACCTAGAAGATCATCTAGTCCAACCCCCCTGCCCGAGCA
>JAOEGS010002579.1:15742-31749 GCA_025447755.1 Corythornis vintsioides | reverse complement strand
ATTATGTTTTTAATTGCCAAAGTGGGGGTAGGGGAAATAACGGGCATCTGCTGTTTTTTTTTTTTTTTTTTTTTTTTTTTTTTTTAATCGGGATGGTTTGTGGTGTTTCTGTTTGTTTTTGGTTGTTGTTGTTAAAGGAAGTGTGTTTTCCCATAAAGATGGATTTGAATGAAGTGGAAGAAATTATTTCTACTGCTGAGAACCTATACAAGCAACCATATTTCTGGAACCTCCTGCATCGGCTCCCTCACCTTGAAATTAACAGCTTTTATACAGAAGATGAGTTAGCTGCCCTAGCACAGTTTCTGAAGGTTATTCAAAAGTAAGTACTTTTACACTCCCCAAAGTGCTCTGATTTTATGTTTTACCTGCAATTCTTGTACTTGACACCGGTTATTTAGTAAAATAAACATCATTATCAGTGTCACAAAGCTATATTTTTTTGTTTACCAGATTCTGCTTTTGTAGAGGTATGGAGGGAGTCTTCATCCATTCTGATTCCTTCAAAACTGTATTTTTTATTTTTGTGAAACTCAACAGGAATTTTCAAGAAGTAGCCTCATGTTAACTACGGCTGAAATCTCATATGACTCAACATATGTCTTTGAATTTGATAATACATTTTGGGAGTCTTTGAAAGACAAAATATTTACATATGTGCAGCTCTGTAGGTGCTTGTCTCCTAGCTGAGGTCAACCCACAAGTGCTCAACAAGAGGAGACTTGGACATCTACATTTGGATTAGTTAGTTTGTTTTGTGCTTTTTTGTGGTGTGTTTGGGTTTGTGGTTTTTTTGTTTTTGTTTTGTTTTGCAGTTACCAAATCTGTGACAATTAATACAATTTGAACAGCAAACCACAAAAACAATGCCCACTTTTTGATTAGCTTTGTGTTACTAATGTAAGTTTAGTCCTATCTCAGGCAGAACTTAGTCAGAAGAATGGTTCCAAATTTTTCAACTTCTCACACTTCCTGCACTTCACCATGTTTGCTGTGGCACTTAGAGGTACTTACCGAGTACGTGCAAAAAGTCTCAAAGTTAAATAGTGTTGCATCTTGGGTGTTTTTTTTCTTCTCACATATGCTGAAAACGATCCACCTAACAAAACTGGATTCTTATTTGCATAATAGCAAAGGAATACTCTATAAGAAATTGCTGGTGAATCTGGCATAAACTTAAAAGTAGCAAATCACAGATACATTAACAAGTTTCACAGCTGAGGTGTTTGGGACTTTTAAGAAATTCCATATTTATCAATGTTTATAAAATGCTTTGTTTAATTTGCTTTGAGAATAAGTGTTCTGTTGCTTTCAAGGTTCTTCGTTTTAAATTCTGCAGACTGAATGGAAGTAAAAATATAAGTATTCTCATATCTGTCCATCCTGCCTTCTTGTGGGGATAACTGGGAGAATGCTTGTGGTGGTTTTGAGCTCAATTTTTTTCCCTCAATTTTAATTTTTTTAGTGAAATTCTAACTGTAAAATCTCAGCTTGTTTTTTTTTTTTTTTTTTCTGAGAAGTCTGATTTTACAAAACATGCTTTTCAACAATTAATATTTAATGTCTTGAATGTAATCTTTTTTGTTTGTTTTTTTTTCCCCATCAAGGCTTTTCAGTTTTTCTGAGTGTATTTGATTCTTGTTCTATTTTTCACTTCCAGTACCTTAACATCATTGAAAGATGTAGCTATTATGACATTTGGCCAAAGTTCCTATGAAGTGTTGAAAATAGCAATTAATTTAACGACTGCCTTAGTACAGGATAGGAGCTTAGAAGGTAAGTGACTTAGATTTTCTCTGATGTACACATAAACACGCTGGGAATATGTGATAGCAGTAACTGTCTGAACTTCTGCTAAATTCCTAATATAAAAGGTCTAAAAATTGAACTATAGTGCTATAGTTCTAACCCTCTGCTTTATTGATCTGTTTTTTAGTTACTAATAATTAAATTTTAACAGACTAGTAACTATTTGATAAACAAAATACTTTGGTGTACTATATTGTGTTTAAAAAGATATTTCAGCAATGAGTTTTTGAGACTAAATCACTACAAAGGACACTTTCTTCCATTTGGTATAATGATAACCTCATGTTTTGTACATGCGTTATGACTGCTTAACTTCAAGGCTCATTCTTCTGTTATTATAAATTCTGCCGTCAGCTAAAGGGTACATTTATTTCCCCATCTACTGTTTGATCATGGGAGAAGGGTGTAACTGGACAAGGTAGGCTGGGCCCAGGACAACTCCTCAAGAAAAGGTCAGGAACGAGTTTCATTGGCAAACTGTCTGGTGGCACACAAATTCAACTGTCTACTCTGCATGGAAGTTCAGGCTAAAAAAGAAATCTGGTCTAAATCCACTTCATTTGTCAAAATGCAGACCACTTAGATTTCCTGGGTCTTCTGGTTATTTCCTGGTTCTCTCCCTCTCAGCAATGATTCCTATCCAGCCCATGCACACATGTTTGCATGACTGTATGAAGAATTAGACACAGTTCAGAAAGGCACCCTGCTGGGTCTGCTAACAATCACTGTGCAGGGGCATCTCACTGTCAGGATACCATCAGATTAACTGACCTTGCCATACTTATGCAATCATGGATTTTAACCTAGTGATCCTGGTGTTCAGGTACATGCTTTTTTTTTTTTTTTTTTTTTTTTTTCTTTCCTCTCTTCTCCAAAAAGCTGGGAACATTGCACTGGGATATCATCAAGAAATGTGAACAAAAAGTAGTAATCATGTAAACAGAAGGTTTTATTTCTTTCAGATTTTCAGTATGATCTTTCTCTTGGGGATGTTTTGTGGAATCCACATGCTGTGAGAGAAGAACTTGAATCCAGGTTTGGTTTTGATGATCTTCATGTTAAGAAGCTGCTAAGTTATACAGCACAATTAACAAAGGTAAATCACTTGAAAATTTCAGTATCCCTCTCTTTCATCTTTGTTTTTATTCGTGCAGGGATTTTTCATGCCTTATAGAAGTTATAGACATGTCTTATATTTGTGAAGCAGCTACAAGACTGCTATATCCTGGCTTCTTTCCCATCAAAATACACATATTCAGTTTAATCTGAATTTTCATCACATGAAGATGCCGAATGGTCTAGTTGTGTTTAATTTAGGTTTCTCTAAACTCACCACTGTATATGGCAGAGTCCTGAGCTTATTGTCCATTCCTGTAGAGAATTTTGAGCATTGCTCCAGTAAGCTTTAAAAAGAAATCCTAAATTTGAAGCTGCCTGGATTACTTTGCGAGGTAGCGTTTTTCATATGGTTTGGTTTGCTGGGAAAGAATTCCTGGGTTTTTTTCAGTTCATAAATTAAGGTTCCTAAAGTATCTTTTATTTTCAGTGGTGCGGTCTAGATATAAATTACTTGACTGATGAGATGAGTTGTTTCATTGGGGCTACTTAAATATACTGGCGATGTGTCAGATTTTGAAGAAAACATATTTTCACAGAGAAGTATTTCTAAACTGTCTTCTAGACCCAAATACCCAAATGATTTGTTGTGATAGTCTGGTTGAAACTGCAGAAAACTTGAAACATCTTTTGAATTTCTACTAAAGTTCATGGTTTTTGAAGATAACATGTTGTGAATTTTTAGAAATCTGTTTGGTCTTTGTCAGGTACAGTCTAAAGTTGTACTTCAGAAGAGCTCATTATAAAAAAATAACTAATTTTCACAAAGGGAAAGATTAAAAAAATTTTTTTAAATGGTTTTCTAATGAAATATCAATGATAGCTGGTAAGGAATTTAATTTAACTGCAGCCTGGTAGCTATGGTTGGCTGTGTAATCTCAGTCAACTCAACTTGCTAGCTATTTAAACCAGTATCTTGATATTGTGTGTTTGTGTTAGATCATTGAAGACCCTCAAAAAGTATGAGAGGTAATATGTCAGACCCTCAAAAAGTATGAGAGGAAATGTGTTGGCCTTGACAACATCTGTTCTGAGCACTTCAATTCTGTATCTAATGCCTCAGCTCTTTTGGTGCAAAATATTTGTAAAACTTGTAATAAATTTTTGAGTCGATTTTTAAAGGACTTAGGATATAAAGTATGTCAGAAAAACATTAATAGGGAGAATTAAAATATGCTACAGTTTTTTTTTATTCTGAATCTTTCAACATTGAATTTAGAAGTTAATCTGAGGAAAAAAATTCTACGCTCTTGGTCACACTGCTGAAACACACCAATTCCTATTTAAGACTAGTCTGCAGCATGTAATCACTGTTTGAAATGTCTTGTATTATTGAATGCTTTTTACATCAGTATTTTTTATAATTGTGAAATTGCTTTGCCACAGTTATTCTAATGCAGAATTCTTGTGTAGGTGTACTTTATCATTGTCAAGTCGGTTCTTAATTAACCTGCAAATTACACTGGTGTAGCTGAATGGTGAAAATTGCTTACATATGCAAGTCTCATCATTTTGCCTGCTGTGCAAGTCCCCTAATGGGGCCACAGCACTCTGCACGTGGAGTAATTTGAAGCATGTGCCCCAGAATATGAGGCTGGATTAAAAATGGGCTTTGTTCGCACTGAAGGAGGCTATGGGATACTTTTTTTTTTTTTTTCACTAGTTAAGTAAGTTGATAGCAGAGATAACACTCAACAGCTCTCTTGAGATACTCATCAATTTCTCATGTCCATGCCAGTTTCCCACAGGAGAGACAGTGGAGCAGTTTGTATGTTCTGCTTTGTCCAGTGTGACAGAAGATGAAGCAATCAGAGAGACTAATGAAGAGGACTGTATTTCTGAGCGGCATGAGGCCAAACTGTATCTTGTTCATGCTGTCAGCAAGCTCAGACTCTATGGACAGGTGCACTTTAATCTATTTACTTTATTAAATTCCTAATTTTTGCATGTAGGCTGTCAACAGTAACTCACTTAAAAGGTATGAATTACCTAATAAATGTTACTGTTATTAAATTTTTCATCTTGCTAATAAGACAAAGTAATCCTTACAAAAAATCATTACAGTGGAAGTGTAATCTATCACTGTGTGTCCATTTAATCAGATTTTCTCTAACTCAAATACAGATTTGAAATCTAATAGGGAATGTAGTAAATTATACAGCACTGGAGAGATCTGACACAAGGAGGACCCATTTACTATCACACCTGAGCCTGAATTTTGGACACAGCTGAAAGCAGACTACAGGCCTCCAATGATACAGTGTATAATTAATTTATTTTTAATTATTCTCCACTGTCTTTGGCAATCGTGGCTGAAGCATATTGAATGGGTTAAGATTAAATCTCCAGTGTAACATCTTACAATTCTGCTCTGGCAGAGCATCTTGGCAGCTTGGCATGCAGTCTCTATGATGACATTTGTGTAGTTATTTTTCTAGCTGCCTTAGTGGTAGTGGTTTGGTCCATTTCCACCGAAATGCATTTTTATTGTGGTTTTTGTAGTGTTTTTTGTGTGTTTGGGTTTGGTGGGTGTTTTGTTTTGTTTTTTTTTGGTGTGTGGGGTTCTTCTTTTTCCTTAAAGAAAAATACCATCTCTGTATCAAGATGTTCTGGAGATGTTTGCAATATTATCTAAAGAAGGCTTATTCTTTATTTCCTCAAAAATGTAGCCTTTGATTTCTCACTTCATAAAGATTTCACTGCTATGTGATGAAGTAATAACTGAATGTGATTGCCAAAAGTAATGCACTCACTCCTGTATTAGGTGTAGGAAAGTCAAGTAATAATTTCAACCATGATTATAAAACTCTTTGCAAGAGTTCATGTCGTTATGATGAACTTGAAGTACTTAAGCTTCTGGCCACTGGAATACCCTTAGTGAACAGGACATCTCTTGTAGTAAAAATCCGTTATAACCACTTGGCTTTAAAAAAAAACCAAACAAACAAACCTCACGGTGGAGAAAAGGAGAGCATGTTAGTAGATTTGGCCAGGCTTTGGTATGCTGGGCTATACGATGGGAGCATGCAGATTCTTTTTCCATCTCTGGCTAATGGGACCCTAGAAATATTGAGGCTGTTCTCTTCTATCATCTTGGTAGTGTAGACAGAAGTCCTTAAAGGGAAAGCAAGACTGAGTAACTGACTGTGAAGTTCAGCTTTTACTTGGTTTCAGTTTCAGGCCACCTTTTAACTTAATTCCTTGGTCATTGGGTGAGGACAACAAACATAGGATGTTAGTTCTGTGTATGATGTAGCACACTGTATTTACAACTTGTGCATCAGTCCAAATTGTATTGAAAATCAAACTTTATCAGGCCAGTCACTTCAGAGACCAGACACATTTTTAGGGAGAAATTCTGCTATAAATGTTATTTATGTTTGGTTTTCTTAATATATTTTCTGTGTAAGAAAGCTTTAATTCTCTAACAAGGTATCTTCTGTTTTGTATTCAATCTGCTAGGTATTTCAACAATGGTTTAGCAGCAGCAGCTTTTCTCAGAAACTCAAAAGAATCATAGCTGATATAATGTCTCAGTTTCTAAATGACAAGGAAGCCAGGAAAACTTTTTCAGACATAAATACTCTGATCCAGCAATGGAATGAGAAATTGGATGCCTACTTTTCAGAAGGATATGCTGCATCTCATGATCTGTAAGTTAATACTTCCCTTTCTGCAACTTGTCTTCTAAAGTTCAAGTCAACTTGAATATTTATTTTCACATCACATTTAATTGATTTCTGATTTTATCTGGGTTTTTGTTTGCTTTTGTTAAGTAATTCAAACCTCATATAGAGACAAATAATTGTGCTGATGCATACACATTCTTAAAAATAAATTAAATCTGTGATTCAGAGTATAGCTACTTAGAGGTTCAACAGAGGACCAGAGTACATGATGGGGTCTCAGAAAAGAGCAGCTGTGTATAATTAAGCATTAATTTTTAGCTAGGACCTGAATGCTTCATCTTGTTCTGCAAAGAAAGTCTAATTCCCACAAATAGTTGCTGTGACTCGGCAAGCATCTATAAGAAGCATTACTGTAGGATCTTGTATTTTACAAGGATAACTTGTACACGGTAAGTCCAGTGCATCTGAAATTGGTGAGATTTTTCTTTTGGATTTTTTTGCTCATGTTATTTTGTGCAGGAGATCTTGGAACACATGCCTACTATGGAAAACAATTACCATGTAATTCTATGTGTCCATATATATATGTACTTTTGAATCTTATCTAGGGTACTTGGAGGCTAAGATTTCTTTTAGTGTTTTTTTTAACATTTCTTAATGTTCCCTGTTTGGCTTATCACTTAATAACAAACTTATATGAAGATATGTCTGTAATTTTGTACTTTTCAGAATTATTTGTTTTGTTGAAGCAATCCAAATCTTCCTATATAGTAAAATTATTTTAGCAGTTGGTCACTAATCTAGTAGAAATCCGTTTTGTTGCAACTTTCAATTCCTATTTCAGGACAAGTGCAACTAGAAGCTTGTAAAGATTGTGCTTTGATTTCAGGTATTCTGATGACAGCATATGTTTTAATAGTGCAATTATTCTGCACGATTTATGCAAAGTAAAGTTGTTTAAGAGCTATAGTCTTTGTTTGGGATTTGTTTGGGCTGGTTTTTGTTTGGGTTTGTTCTAAAGGACTTAAAATGATCTGAAATGTTCTAGAGAAGACATAAGTTGTAGATACAGGGAGTTAAATCTTTGTTGGAGTTGGCAGAGCCTCATGAAAAATCAATGGCAGAGCACAGGAACTGATCCTTTCTAACTGTACATTGAATGATGTGCATTGCTTCTAGAAGTTATAATATTGGACTTGATTGGACATTATAAAAGCTCTACTTGTTCATATCAAAATCTATCCTTCGTTGAATGAGATTTCCTGTCCTATACAAATCATCATCTGTGGTTAAATCTGCAAGATACAAACCATTATCTACTGTGAAGAGAGAGACTCCAGTCAAATTTTTCAATAATTTAATGGTACATTTGTAATTTTTTTTTTTTTATAAAGGGAAATTGCTCTGCTGCTGCTGTTGTAAGAAACTACAAGGTAGATGATACAGTTACTGCACAGCAACAAAAAAACCCCTCATACTTTTTCAGCAACTACTTTCCTGTTTGTAATACACAATGTTTCTCTGCTCTATCTCTTTTGATGACAGAATCCTGCATCTGGAGAGAATGCAGTCTGTTCTTCAGGATGTACCTCTGTGGACAGTTATGAAGAGATTACTTCTGGTAGATGGAGCTATAAGGAACGTAATAGCACAGTATTTACACTTCACTGAAGGTAAAACTACATGGTGCTTACTAGCACTCAAATGACTTCCACAGAATAACATGGGAAATGGGTAACATTCTATTTCTAGGAAGGCATTTGGGCTCTGTAATGCATGTCACACCTAGGTATTTACAGCAGTTTTTGAATTCCTAAGATTTTGTTTCCCTTCGTGATTTCAGAATACAACATAATACCTTTTGTCCCTTCTAATAAACAAGGAATAAACTATTTCCTTAGGCATTTATATAATTTTGTTGCTCAAAATGTTGAGCTGGATGCATGGATTTTCTGATTGCTTTAAGTAAGGATTTGACTGAGAGCTGTGAAGCACAGTGGTAGGGTGCTTCTTTCTCTGAGAACTATGCTTTTGGACACAATGCTAGACTAAGGGTGAAGGAAGTGGAAGATGCCATTCCCAGACATGAGTGGACAGTATTGAAGAACCTGGAGCAACTTGAGGTATATTTTACAAGGAGTTGGGGAATTAAATATCTTTTCAGCAGTTTGAGTAAGCTGAACTAGCTGCTATGAAGTTATTGTAATTATGTCTGTTCAACAATTGTGACTTTCAGATATGGAATACATTGATAGTCTTATGTAGTATGCTAGGACTCGGATTGTGATGCTCAGCACCATGATACCCAGGAGATGGTCAGCAATATTATCATATTATAAACTCCACACAGGTCTGGATTAAAAAAAAAAAAATAATTTTTGTGAAACCTTTTAGTGGAAAACTGCAATGCTCTGAAGGGGGTGTGTGTGTGTATATAGGAAGATCACTTGTGTTCCTTAGTTGTAATTAGGAATGTGAAAACATTTTGGTCCTTTTGGCAGTATAAACAGTCTTAAATTACTTGATATTTGCATATGACTTTACTGTAAAGTATGAACAATATATTAAAAGTATAAATTTAGTTAGAGATGTCACTGAATTTGTGCAATTTCATCCTTGATTTCTAGCTCAGATATCTTCAGATGACAAATAAAACCCTCTTGTTTGAAGATCACTGGAAATTGGCATACTCTGACACAAGTTCTGTGTATTTTAGTACTATGTATAATTACCAGGAGTAAAGGTGGTATGGGTCAAATTGCAGCATTAGTGATAACAGCAAACCCCACATCTCTGGGCTATGTTGTATGACATCTTTTAACTGTATCATGCACAGCTTTCTTTCCCAGAAAGCCACTTCATTCTGTACTGTCCCCAAATTACTCTGTAGGTTAAATATTTTCTGTATGGGGGGAAATGTCTTACAGAAGCTTTACATAGCCTGGAAAAAATGATACCCTTTGCCCAAAGAGATGGATTAATTCATCTAGACATCAGAAAGCTCTTTGTGGAACTAAAACAGGTATGTTGTTATTTAATGTTTGTATGTTGATTTGCATAAAAGTGCAGAGGCTTACTTTGGGGGATAAAAAGTACTTGCTAAGTGGAGTATTCCACTTTTCATTCAGCAGCACTTTGGTCCAACTTTGCATAGCATCTCTTTGTCTTTTGAAATTTCATTGTGAGAAATAATACGGAGTATTAATGAAATATCTTCCATCACCCTGAGGTCATTTTTAAAGTGACACTATATTCATTAAATTTTAGATGTTGATGAGCAATACTTCCTATATATGCAATGATGTGCTTACAATGTTTGAGAAGGCCCTGAGACTTCCACAGGTCTCAGAGAACACTGATATTTTAGCAATATACATATGCCCTGGCAATGGCTCAGAGGTGACCAAGCTAAGTAACCAGATCCAGTCACTGAAGGAATCTGTAAGTATTTCTAATTCTTTTTCATGTTTAATGTTTGCATTGGCATACTTGATATAAAAATATAATTGCTACATTGCTTATAATATGTTTATATTACTATTGCAAAATTAAATTCACAGGAATTGTAGTTTACTACCATTTCCTTTTAATAAATGGATGGATAATTGATTATTTAAGGTGATAAAATGTGCCTGGGGCAAGGCACAAGTGGTCCTGTGGAGACTCTTGAGTGGATTTGATGTTTTAGACATACTAAGCATCTGTGGCTTCCAGAAAAAAAATGAGGTGGCTTGAAAGACTGTTAATTCATTCCATCTTATTTTGCATTTCAATATAATCAATATTACAGATCTAAGAAACAGGAGCAAGGTCTCAAATGAGTTTCCCTTTTACTGGTTTCAAATGTTGCTTTCCTTACTGTGAAAGGTCCTGCTCCTGCAGAAAGTGACTCAGGGACGACAGAGCCTACCAGATTCAATAATGGATGATTACTTGGGATGGCAAGAAATAGAAGAAAAACTAACCAAAAACTATGCTTATTTTTGTGAAAATCATCAATTGCTGAACACAGAGGCACCATCTGAGAAGGATGTCTATTTCAGCTCTTGTCAGGACCAACTGCTCTTCTCTCTGTATGTATCTTGTATATCTTTTTTATACATAAAGATTCTGACTGACACCACCCTGGAGTAAGGTATTAAAACTAGTAACTGAACAGATAAAAAAGTAAAAATACTGATTTTTGCTTTGGATTACCACCCAGTTTTACCAATTTTCTTTAAGCATAAATCAGAAGGTAGAAGATTTTTGTTTGCTTATAGTAGCAGTATCATTTGGAGAGGTAAGGATGGAAATAGGCTGAGGATAGTCATGTATCTAGGATTCTGAAAGCCTATTCTCCCTTTTTCTCTTCTCATATCCAAGCATTTTCTGTTACTTCTCAGCCTGCTTCCTGGTACATATCTCTCTGCTACTGTGCTGCTCAAGATCCTTGGAAACTTGGATCTGAAAAACTCTTTGGAGATATAAGAAATGATTAGAGAGGGTGGTTAGAAAGTGCCCTAGGGAGGGATATTGCAGCCTCAGGTTGCTTTCAGAGCACATGAAGTGGTCCCTGTTCCTCTATTTTGGCAGGAAACCCATTCATCTTTTTATGAAGTTGATTCTCATTTACAAGATTTCAAGATTTAATGTTATTACCCCACAGTATATTAGCCACAAATCCCTGTATAAATATAGCACTTAAAAATAGGATAAGATTTTATTATTCTTGCATGGCAGTATAAAGCATAAGCATAATCCATTTAATGTGAAGTTGCATTTTTAATGGACAGACATCCTAGGTCACAGACTCACTTATCTTCTACACTTGTTTATCTACATTACTCACGTATGAGTAACTTTACAGAAGAGTTTGTTATTACAGCAGTAAAACTATGAGCTCTAAGTGTTCAAAAATGTCAGAAACTCCACAAACTGCATTAGAGTAGGGATTAAATCTACTTATTAGCATCTTAAACATTAGCAAATTTATATCATTTTTTCTGCTTATTTGCTGTTGGTTGATAGCCCTCCCTCCTTCTATGTTTCTAAATGAGTATGAAATCACCAAGAGGACTAGTTTTACATTTCCCCTTTTGACCACCAAAACCATGATAGAGCTAAAAGTCCTTTGGAAATAGAGCCTTATGTTTATGTAACGTTGAAGTGCAAGAAAACCTGAGTGCTTTTTTTATGCAAGGTGTTTTGTTCTTGTTTTTTCGCTTGGTTTTGTTTGTTTTGTTTGTTTGTTTTCAGGGACAAAACAATGATTTGTTGTTTGTTTTTTGTTGGTTTTGGATTGTGGTTTGTTTTGTGGTGTTTTGTTTGTGAGGGTTTTTTTTGTTTTGGCTTGGGTTTTTTAGTGTTTTATTTTTTAACTCAGAGGGCTATTTCATGAATAGTTATTTCTCAATAATGATTATAAATTTAAAAAGGCTACTTTTTAAACCACTGCATTTTGTTGGGGGTTAGGACTCTGCTATTAGCCTGCCTTAGTTCTTCCTGAAGTCAGTAGGAGTGTCTGCATGCATAAGGTAGCAATAGAATCTAGCTAGAGGTTTTTAGAGAAACAGCACATGTTCACAAGTTTAATTTTGAAAGAAATTACTAGTTTAATCATGGTAGCATTGTTTTCTGTGTCATTTCAGAATTAATAATACACTTGAAGAAATTTTGTTTGATTTTGAAGGAAATCCATACTGGAAGGATTTAACAACTTTTGTCAGTTGGATATGCAAGGTAGCTCAGTACATGAATGAGGAAGCAGGATCCACAGGTGAGGAAAGAGCTATTTTACAACAGAGGCTTTATTCTGATGATTTTCTATCTGTTTTAGAGTACAATATTCCTTGAAAAGTAAAAAGGTGGTCATTTTTACATTTTTGACATGGTTTGTGTTTGTGCTTCCATCACTCTTAGGATTCAGCAGCTGACTGAATCATTAGCAGGGAAAACTTATACAGAGTCTGATTCTGGTAGATAGCTGTGATTTTAGTGCCGTCTGAAAAATTTTTAGACTGTTCATTTCTACTAGAAAAATTCTAACTGTTTGAACCTGGTTGGAATCTGCTATTGCACCAGTACTCTGCCAGGAAGGCTTCTTAAGTCCAGGATGTATATGAGAGGCCAGACTAGCTGGTCACCCCATAAAGGTATTTCTAGGTTTGTTTCATATTAGGCAAGGACTTCTTGATTGATTTCCTTCACCTTATTTGTCCTGAATCACCTGCTGTTAACTTTCTTTGAATATACTAGTTTTTCATCATTTGGGGAAAGAATTGAAATAGACTGAGCAATGGGAGATCTTTTTCAGAATTCTTTCTCATTAAATATTTGTGTTACTCAAAATTTTAGTAGGGCTATGAAATAGGGCACAGTGTGGTTAAGCCAAACAACTAAAAAATTATCTCTTCCCCTATTATCACCGAATTGCTTTCTTTGTGTATTCTCAGTATGCTTCAAATTATTCCATTTTATTTTGGTGATTTATATTCCCAGCTTCTGAAGGACTTAGTTCGTGTTTTGTTGTTTTTGTTTGTTTGGTTGGTTTTTTTTTTTTTGTTGTTGCTTTTGTTTCATTTGTTTGTTTGGTTGGTTTTTTGTTTTTGTTTTTTTTTTTCTAAGCTAGCTCTTGGGATTTCACAGTATCACAGAATGTTAGGGGTTGGAAGGGACCTAGAACCAAATAACTGTTTGTGAAATAAACTGTTCAAACATCTATTAATTATACAGGTTTTGTAAGCTATTACTGCTCCAGATATTTCAGTTATCTGGGCACTAATAGTGAATTTCATGGAACTGCTTTCTCTTCACTAAAATTTCAAGAAAAAAGAAATTTAAAGTTCATTTCATTGCTGAGGACAGCACTCAGTGTGCCCTGGTATTATAAAACAAATCTTATTTGTGCTAGTTCTGCAGCTTTTGTATAATTCAAAAGATATCTATTATTTTTCTTTTTAAAAAATTTTTTTCTGTAAGGAATTATTGGAATTTTTATGTAAGGAATTCTGTAAGGAAAATACAGGTGTCGCTTATGAGAAGATATTTAATGATTCCACTTTTCATTCCTTTAATTCTCTTGGTAGAACTAACAGCAGACACTTCAACAAAAATTTCATGTTTACTTGTTGTAAAATGTATGTAATGCATTTCTCTTTCTCGAGTCCTACTTGTTTTAGTGGAAGCCTAAGTTGTTCATAGATGTGGTCACATAAAAACGTCTGTCTATTGTCTGTCTCTTGATGTTGAATTTTTAAATTTTCTTTGCAGGTGAATTGGAAGCATCTCTATGTTCTGGACAAAATCTCAGTTTGGACACCATCATAGGTCATTATATAGGATTTCTGCATGATGTACCAGATTATGCCTCATTTATTTCCTGGGCATGGTAAGGTTTAACTAGTCAATGTAACTACTTTAACTGTTTTCCAGAAATAATTTATTCCACTTCCACTTTGGATTTGTAATTGTTGAACATAATTACACTGCCAGTTTTCACCAAATGATTGGTGGTTTTTTTTCAGTATTAC
The DNA here is from genome assembly GCA_025447755.1 of Corythornis vintsioides. NCBI lineage: Eukaryota > Metazoa > Chordata > Aves > Coraciiformes > Alcedinidae > Corythornis > Corythornis vintsioides. The sequence goes on along the minus strand of JAOEGS010002579.1, from coordinate 17,684 downwards.
TGAGAAGAAATAGAATCCTGCAAAGAAAGATACATCTTCGTGCTCTCAATCAAAAGCATTAAAAAAAGACACCTTGATCTCTGGTGTTTTATTAGTAGTAACCAAAGTGGTGGACTCCTGATGCAGCCAATGTATGGGGCTTCTTGTCACCAAGTTACTAGTATTCTAGCCCTACTAATGTCTAGATGAACAGTGAAAAAGAAGTCATTTAATCGTAACTTTGTTCAAAAGAAACCCAAACAAACAACATTCAGCCTGCTTGTTGAGTGCTGCCTCTGCTATTAAGTGCTATTAATTATTTTCCATGCTATGCTGATGATCATAGCTGTTAATATCTATCAGTGTATTGAAAGATGAAGAGGTTGGAAAGGGAGCAATTTTAATATTTTCTACACTGTTAGACAGGTCATGTTGTGCTTTTCAAGCAGAACTTGGCAGGATCTTTAGCTTGATTAAAATGAGTTTTTGAAGCAAATAAGTGGTTTGGTTTTTCAAAGTCTTAGTTATTCTTGAGATTTAGAGTCAAACTGAACTAGAATATACATTTAATATCTTAGATGCTCAGTCACTTTTATGCTGTTTTCCAACTGTTATAAAGGTAGTGCATATGCATTTGCTAGGGCAAGGATTTTGATTTGGTATTAAATAGTCTTTCTAGAGTATTCACTATTTTCTCTACAAAGTAATAAAACCAAAAACACCTGACTTGTTTAGATTTTGCTAAACATATAGAGGTGTTTCTTTGACTTGTATCATAGAATTGTTTTGGCTGTAAGAGACCTTGTAAGATAATCAGGTCCAACCATTAACCCAGCACTGCCAGGTCACCACCAAACCACGTCCCTAAGTGCCACATCTACACATTTTAAGTACCTCCAGAGATGGTGACTTCACTCCTTCCCTGGGCAGCCCATTCTAGTGCTTTACAAGTCTTTGAGTGAAGATTTTTTCGTAGTAGCCAACCTGAACCTCCTCTGGAACAACTTCCTCTTGTCCTATTGCTTGTTACTTGGAATAACAGACCAACACGAGAGTGAGAAGGTCTCTCCTCAGCCTGGATCTTTCCAGACTAAACAACCCCTGTTCCCTCAGCTAGTTCTCATAAGAACTGTGCTAGGAATTCTCATAAGAATTGACCTAGGTCTAGGAGAGAATTTCTATGGGAGGAATGTTTTGTTTGGTGGTGGTTTGTCCCCTGTAGAAACCATTGTAGTAATTGTCACAAATTTCCTCACAAGGTTTTTATTGTTTTGTGTTGTTCTACATTTTAGCTATCAAAAGAAAACATTTTTAAAAGGAAGGTTTTTTCAACTTGAGAACTTTGTATTGCAATGTTCCTCTTATCATGCATCTCAGTCTTGATCAGTCTTACACAGCTAGTAAACATTATTTCTTTTGATAAATAGTATCAACACAGTCTTACTGAAATGTTAGTTGGAGAATTCCAGTTTCCACTGTGATTTCATTTGTGTTTTTAAATTTTTATTTTTGGTTGTTTTTTTTTTTTTTTCCCCTCTAGATATACAAATACCACTGTTGATCTATCCGTCAGTCAACTGTGAAGTTTCAGTTTTCAGTAATTATGATAAATAAATAAAAAAATTCTTCAGAATTCACAGAAAATTAGAAATTTTGATCAATTTTCTTGACGAGTTCCTTTCTATGAAATTATTAGTCTGTGGAACAAAAAAAAAACCCAACTCTTTTAGAAACTGAAAATATTATGTACTTAAATTGTTTGCCTCTTTGTAGCTTACAATCTTGATATATTTACTGATAAATGCACACTTCATTGACCTACCTGCTTACACTAAGGTTTTGATTTGAGTGGGTTTGGACTTCAGTGAATTTTGTCACATTTTTGGAAAACAATGTCATTTGTGCTATTTCAGCTTTTGTAGTGATTAATTTGTAAATTCTATTGAAATTAGATTTGATCTTT
>JAOEGS010002579.1:0-13284 GCA_025447755.1 Corythornis vintsioides | reverse complement strand
TTTAAGTAAATAAAACTGTATTATAAAATTATAAAATATATATTGATCCAATTCTTGTCTGCCTGCTAGATAACCAAAAAGAAAAAAATTTGTACTTATTTTTTTTTCAGGATTATGACATCGTTTGAAGAGTTTTTGAAGAGAGAAGAAAACTTAAGTCTTCCTAGTGTAAAGGAAAAGGATAATATTTTTCATCTTTTAGAACTACTAGAAGAAATTACAGTGCTTGACTTTTCATTTTCTTCAAACCAGTCTCTAATCAAAAATATCTTGAATAATACAATTATACAGGTGAAAAATTTTGCTGAGGGGAAGGAATCTGCCACCAATTTCTCGCTTGCAGTTTCTGAACTCCATAATGAGCTATGTAAAAATTTCGAACCTCTTCAGAGATTCTGGATGAAAGAGAAGACAGAAGCTTTCTGGCATATAGTAAAAATTTTATTCTATGAAATTGATGCTCGGTTCTTTCACTTGAATCAGGTGGAAGAGAAGGAGGTACTGGAGGCCTTATCTAGAATTATATTTTCTGTTACAGAAACCAAAATCTGTAATGGGAGTATGTTATTGGTCCCAAATACCGTGACTGATTGGCCAGAGTTAGATATTGCTGCCTTAAACTATCTAAAACACTTAAGTAAAGACTTCTTAAGGAATCTCTATAAGGTTGGTTCATTGACTGACAATTATGTCAATGTGTCACTCAGCATAATTCATGGAGTGAGTAATGCCTCCTCATTATTACACTCTAATGCAACTTTTATATATAAAGTACAAGAATTAGAAGAAATTGTGCAGAATTTCTCCAAAAACATCCAAGAATTAAACAGTATGAGTATGGCCTCACTTTTCCAAACACTTTTTTCTCTATATGAGAATGATGATCTGGTCTTAAATATTGATAGCAATAGCACTCTGTTAACATTTCTTTATGAGACTTCAAAAGATATTTCATCTTTTCGAGTATGGCATGGTTTCCAAGACAGGGACAGAGTTTTTGCTTTTCTGTCTGAAACTTTTGATCTTCTTTGGAACTTCACCAGTAAATCTCTCTGTGAAAAGTTACTAATCATTTACAACCACACAAAGTTTCAGGCCCAGTCTCTTGCAGAGAAAGGAAAAGAAGGGATGCACGTTGTCTATATCACTCTGAACAGCCTTAAAACTTTGTTTACAGATGAAGAGCTCCAAACAGCTGCATTCTGTTATTTGGAATATTTTCTTGATATCTCCCCAGAATGCCTGGTAAATAATGGGTGTGATGATTTTTACCTGTCAAACATTACTTCTGCAGATCATTCAGCAGAGGTTTACAACTTCCTTCTGCTTCCACTGGACAATGTTCTGTCTAATATAACAAACTCAGGAGACAAGCTAAGTGTGCCTTCTGCTTTGCACTGCACTTTTACATGGCTTCAAACCTGGATAGAGATTTTTGAAGAGACATCTGAAATCTTAAATTTGAATTCAACCTTTTTTGTCTGTCTAAGAAATGATTTGACAAATCTCTCTGAAAGTCTTTTAAACGGAACTCCCAATGAACTATGCAATAACACAACTATGGCTATTGTGGAAGCTACAAGAGCAACAATGACTCTATTAAAAATCATATTTAAAGAAAATGGTGATCTAAATGACTGGAAAGTTTTCGAAGCATTCCTTGCTAATCTTCAAAATGTATTTAAAAATGCAGTTGATGTGACAAGCTCACTTAAAGATAACAGTTTAGAAAATGTTTTAGAGATGATGGGAATAATGATAACCGAATTACAGAAATCTATACTCAGGGTTGTTAATGGAGAGTTTTTGAATTCTTGGCTTGATACTTTCATTGCGGGAGGATCCAAGGGAGATGATAGGGGTGCTGCAGTGTTTTCCATTGGAAATTCCCTTTCTACTATTTTGAAGCTCTCTGAAAAGGAACTTGAAATTATTCTCACTGAGGTGAAAGATACAACTGCTTTATTTAAAAGTGTATCTCAAAGCAAATACATGTCTTGTATTAGCATTTTCCAGAATATTACAAAGCTAATTTTGGACATTATGTTGGAAGACAGAAGTAATTTGCAGACAAATTTTTCATCTCATCTTAATTATTTACTAAACTTTTATTATACAGTGGGTGAAGCAGAAGATTGTAGCAGATGGATACATAGATTAAGTAATCTCAGTGAAAAATGCAAGTCACTTTCTCACCTTGAAAGTGCAAAACATATTTTATTTCTACTGAAATCTCTTGGAAGCATTGAGACAGATGATAAGCTATGGAATGTGATGGACTTGATTAATTTGATATTTAATTTGATACTCCCTGAATGTTCTGTAACTGGTTCTGATGTGATTTGTATAAATGCTTATTTCAATATTATAGAAAGTTTAAATTTTTTTCTCCCTGAATTTCATGTAAAAGATGATGTCGGTATGCTTGAATTTATTTTTACACTTCTCAATAACTCTAGAGGGCAAATACAAATGCTTATGAATGATTCAGTAGGGCACTCACTGTACACATCAAATAAGACCTATTTAAGTCAGCTGGTCCGTGGATTTAACAAGACTTCAAGAATGTTCCATAGTTCTTTTCACCATGTTCAGCTTTCATTGACAGAGCTTCTGGCAGAAATTAAAACTCTTCTGAAAAATGCAACTTTGGATATCCAAGCGAACAACTCCTCCCATTTGGATATTGTGTTTGAACCTTTCTTGCATGAGAAAAATACCAGTGTGTTGATGGAGTTCTTTCAATATATGAGTAAACTAGAATCAAACTTGCAGGGTGAGCAGAAAACATTTCTCCAGAAACTGATAGAAAGAGTAGCACTTAATATTGAACTGGCAAGGAAGGGAGTTAAAATTTTCAAATCTAGTTTTACTGGTTTTCCATTAAGAGATGATAAAGAGCTTCTGAATAATATGGTAGCCCTGGTGCAAAATATGAGAAACATGGATGTTGAGTTCTTGACAAGTCAATTAAAACAAGTCCAGAGAAGCCTAGATACTTTCTTTAAAAATATCAGACCTTTGTATATTGAGAACTCTGAGTTAGGGATGTTAGCACAATGGTGGGATGCATTTGAGAACAATTTGTGTAATTTGAACCTCACTGGCTTATGGCAAATAACACAACTAATTGGAAAATCTGAGCTCTACAATGTGGAAGAGGTGTTTCAGCTCCTTCTCAATATTATCAGCCTTACAGAAAGGGTAGCTCATGGAAACATCACAGAAGCCCTAACTGAAGTATATGCTTTCATACTAACTCAGGAAGAAAAAATGCCAATTTTTACTGAAGAGTTTTCTAATCAAGTAGAAAGTCTTCTAACATTACTAGAGACATTGACAGATATATCTGATGAACCTTCAGAGTTCTCAGTGTGTTTTTCTGTAGCATTCTGCTGGGCTCTTACGACAGCAGCACCTCAGAGTGATCGTACTTTTAAACCTTGTGACTTTGTGCATAGCAATTATACTCTTAGTTACAATGCAGTTATTGAAGTAATTAAGGGGCTGAAACTCATCACTCTGGAAGACAGTTCCTCATGCAGTATGGAAGACTTTCAGACAGATATCACTCACAATCTGACATGCTTTTTTCATCAGATACAAGAATGGAACTCTATTCTTTTCAAGTTTTCTGAGCTCTCTCATGTAAATGGCTCAGTTCTCAAAGAGGTGCTAGATTTTTGGAATGAGTTATCCCTCTATGCTGTGCCACTGCAGTTGAATAATACATTATCAGTCAATTGTTCCTCCACTCCAAAGGCACAAGTGGCTTTAGGAATCATAGAAGCATTGGGCAGTAAGCCAGTGGTGGAAATGGAGATGATCAAAGGTATCCTTGAACAGCTGAATGATCTTTATGGTGGTCTAAATTGGGACAGACATTCAAGAACGTCACTTATAAAGACTGTTCTTGGTAATGTTAAGAATATGACCCATGAAGTTTCTGCACTCCTGGATACAGAAGCTGTCCTTTCTTTTCTTTCTGTAATTCAGCCTTTAATAACATTGTCTTCTGTTGGAAACCAGACACATTCAATGCTTATGTTATTATCCACTTTAAATGAAAACAGTAATGTATCTGATAACTTTGAGAGCTGGTTTCCTCTGGTTGCAAGCATAGAAGATTTACTGGTGAATTTTGATGTTAGACACTTACTTACAGTGTTAGACCAAGAGTTGCAGTTACTCAGGTTAGCCACTGAACAGTCTTCTTCAATGCCTATTGATGTTTTAATACAGCAGTTTAATATGTCATCTGTAGATGCTATGTTAAGAAATTTTGAAGACATACAAGAGAATTTGAACAGCTTTCTATGTGAATGTAACAATGAAAATATTTCTAAAATAATGCATATCTTAATTCTCCTTATGGCTAATGAAAGTTCATCGAATGACTTACTTCTGTCTGTCAAAGACATTATTGACTTTCTGGAACTATTCCAAAATACATCTAAGGAAGATTACAAAAGTATATTGTTTGGTGATGGTCATCTTAGCAGAGAAAAACTGAGTAATAACCATACTGCTAATTCAGTTTTGCTAAACAGTCTCCCTCATATAATTGCTGATACTGCTGTTATAGAAGAAGATCTGCAAGCAAATAATATTGAACTTCAGATGGCTGACTTCATTGATTCATTTTTTGATAATGTACAACTTAGCAGATTTTCTACTCAGTCTCAAAACAGAACTCTGGAGATCATGCAAGAGATCTTGCAAATGATATTTCATTCTACTACAGGACATGACAGGAACAAAACCACCTCCTTACTAAAGGATTTGCATAAGGATATGATGGCAGAAATAAGGTGAGAGTTTTCTGTGTACTCATTCTGACAGTATGCTGGCAATGGCAGAAGGGTTCTTTGTAAGTAGTTCTATCAAAACTTTAATTATTGTTACATTTCAGATTTTTGTTCTTGATTACTCAAGATACTTTACAGCAGTGTCTTGTATCAATTTATATTGTTCAGGCCAGCCGTAATTGGTATTATGTTATATTGTGTGGACCAGGTTATCGATGTGCTTAATCAATGTTGATGCACATGCTTTATGGTTTCTTTGGAATTATTGTAGAACAGAATATCTTAAGTAGTTTTAAAACACTTGCAAGTCTGAACACCAACCCAGCAGTTATTGGTGGACAACAGTCATTTTGCTATGGAGCTAAATATTAAGGAATACTTGGGAATAATACTTTGTGGGTAGTGTTTATTGTTTGGGGTTGTGGGACTTGGTTAGTTTCTTTGGTTTGTGGGTTGGGTTTTTGTTTTTACCCTGTTCTGTATCCAAATATAGATATATTGCATTTGAAATATTTTAAACTGAAATTTGCTGACAAATTATGCAACAAGCTGATCCTTTTGGGACTATAACATTAAGTTTTTCAGTTTAACAAACACAGTTCTACAGGAATCCCGAGCCCAAGATAATTTTTGCCAGATAAATTGAGTGTAATCCAGCAGCAGAGAAAACTGATTCAGGAAAAAGTTTACTGACCCTTAATAAAAGTATTGCTAGACTGGGTTACTCCATTTAGGTAATAGTCATTGAATGAATCCCACAAGGAAATTACTCCCAACAACTCTAGGGTATCTTGCTGGTAGAGCTACTCATCCTGCTAACATTAAACCAGATGAGAAATGGCATATTGAAGTTGATGCATGACCCTCATGTGGTATTTAGATCTTTATGATGAATTTCATGCAAATATATGAAACCAGTGATCAGCAGGGCCAGGTATTAGTAAATCTGTTGTAAAATCAAAATACTAGAGAAAGGGTTTGTTTTCCCCAAATGCTTATTATCAAAGACTTAGGGTATTATTCTCTTTGCCATCAAGTCAGTATATGCTGGGAACTTTCAGGATTTCTAAGATGTTAGGATTTTACTTATTTTGCTAAGGTATACTTTCAAGCACTCCTAAGGGCTTAAGAAAGCTGTTGATTTGTTACCTTTATGAAAATCCGTTTGGTTGTGGTTTGTTTTTTTCACATGGAAGTATTTGTTCTGACTTTGAAGTAGTTCAGCCAAATCTAATTGTTAACATTAAAATCCTTATATGGCAAATTGAAGATTACAACCGTATATAGGTGTGTTGAAAAATTTCTGTGCTATCCTTGTAAAAATAATACTTTGTTATTAATCTTTCTGCAGACCACCTGAAATCTGCAAGATTCTTCAGAAACATTTAGACCCTGCTAGTATCCTACTATTGCAGAAGTTGCAGTTTATGATTTTGAATACTCTTAAAATCTTTTCAGGTTGGTTATCACAGTAGTGACTGCATAGGTCACCACAAGTTTTAGTGTTACAATGTTAAGGCTTTACTCTAAACAATCTTTTTTAAAAATGCATTAATTTGTGTGACACCAAGCAAGGAATGAATACTGATGCCTGGAAATTAAACCAACAGAAGCACAGGAAAAAATTTGATTCAGATCACGTAAAGGGATGACTTCTTTCTGGAGTGGTCGTGTTGGTTTAAAATCTCCATGGAAGCAGCAGGTCTTGAAGCTCCTCTTCTCTTATTTTTAGCCATGTGCTCTTTCCCTTCATCCTGGGTTTACTCTGACACACCGGGACCTCTACTCCTTATACTGGATACTTTTTTTGACAAGCTAGTGAACTCAGTCTAGTCACAGAGGTTTTGTTTTTTGTTTTTAATGATCCATTTGTATGGGGCAGCATATAGCTGACAGAAAGGAGAAATGAGGAAGTATGTAGAAGAAAGGGCACCTCCCATTTCTGTCAATGTTGAGTTAATAGATCAGCTTACTGTAGCTGAATAACTTCACCTTCAAAAAATTGTATAAATTTCAGTGTCTTAGGCTTATTATATTCCTTCCATATAGGTCTCCAAGATGAACACTTCAAGAAGGGCTCTGTATTGACCTAAGGGTGCAATTACTTTTTTTTTTGTTTTGTTTTTTTTTGTTTTGGAGACCAAAAGCTTTACTTTTCAGACAGCATATTTTAAGTCAATGTTGAGCTCAGAACGAGTGAGCCAGGTATCTGGGATGTGTCTTTGACCTCTGAAGAACATTTTGTTTATTGAGAGAAGTAACTAAGTTTTTGTAATTCTTATTTCAATACTCTGATCATAGGCATGTTTCATTTGATACAGAAAGTTATTCAACCTAGTGAGAAAAGATGAAAACTGCTTTACTTTGAAAACAGTACTTCACTTTAAAAACAGTGGTGAATGTTTATTATTCCTCATTCTTGACTTGTAAACCAAACATAAGGAAAAAAAACATGGGGGAAAATCATTAACTTGATCCTTATATAAACCAGATCCAGTTGTTAGGCCAAACCCCTTCCCTGCTATATCATATACCCACTAAAGGTAGGGAATGGAATCTTTTTCCTGGGACATGGGTGCTGCAAGCTTGGGTAGAAACTTCTTCCATGTATGATCAGATGATAAACATCCCTTATATGGATTCTTTATCCCTAGGTATGCAAAATATTTATGTAAGGGCTATTTCCCTCCCCTTGCAGCTGTGTTTTGCAAGTTATTGCTCACTGGAGGATTGGTAACATCCTGATGTCTCCATAGGGAGATAGGCTCAGGGGAAACTGTCCACGAAGGAAGTAGATATGGTTAATATACACAGCTTCTCAGAGTTATGCTTTCTGTTTAAAAGAGCAAAGATTTTTTCTACTCTGGTTCTGTAGTAGGTATTGATCTTATTATTATCATCATTGATCAGGAAGGTGTAATGGAGGAAAGTAAAGTAAATGGAATCAAACTGGCCTCTCTTGCCCTCTACGATGATAAATAAATTTAGCCAGAAATATTTCTCAATGTTTTAACACATCAGACTTTTTATTTGCTTTTTAAAACTAATCTGTCCCTTATATTATTTGTTTAACTTTTCATCCAATTACAATGATTTATTTACTTTTTTTAACTCATCATTTTCTCTTGCAGAACATCCAGTTGTCATTGGCAAAATTTACTGTGTTGTTACAAAGTGTAAAGATGGATTAACAAGTCACTTACTCCTCTCTGTCATTGAAGGAATAACTCTGGTTCAAGATTATTATCAGGTTTGAGTGGTTTCCACACCTAAAATTGTTCTTTACAATATGCATTAAACATTGGAAATTAATGAAAATATATTCTATTTTTCTTAATGTTTAAATGACGAGTCCCCATCGCGGCTATACAAAGCTGAGGTTTGTATATATAATGCTCTGATGCTTTTGGTACCAATACTGTGAAAGAGTTCCTGAAGTAAACATTGTTGAGCTTTGAAAGCTATAAATCTAATGAAGGATAGAATTCCTATAACTAGAATAACTAGATTACTAGCCTATTTTAAAATAATATTTTATTTAAATTTAGATTTTTTTGATACTGCTAATTTAATGAATCAGAGTACATTTATACTTTTAATTTGTCATAGGGTCAGCTGTAAAATCAGCTAGATGCAAATCAACTTCTTGGACAGTCATTCAAGCTTAATTAGTGATTGTGGTTGCCTGATAGGGACAGTCTGGTTTCCTTTAACAGTGAATGAAATTACCAGGAAGAAAGAGTACCATTTGGCATGTGAAGAATCATCCAGAGTTGGAAGCAAGCTTTTCGGAAGCACACACAGGCAAAATTCCTGTTGTGCTTTTAATAGAGAATTTACCTTCTCTTTATGAAATAGATCTACTAGCTTGTTTACCTGGGCTTCTTGCTGATATGAACAGAATTTTTTAAAGTAATCATACATCAGAGGTATAATTCATATCTCAAAGTAGGCTTACGCAGAACAAATACATTTCCATGGTCACCACCATTCTATGACCTACTTCTGCAATGATTAAAATAAACCCAAAACACCCTTGCAAATTCAGAAAGATGAATATTCAGGAGAAAAGATAAGAGATAAAAGTGGACACTACACAGTTGGGTTGCTCAGTGCAAATTGAAGTTATTTTGAACAACTTCATTTTGAAACACATAAAAATAATCATTGTAAAGTTAAAAAAAAAACCCATCACAACCCTTATTTAATTTAAAATGTAGGAATTTCTGTTAATGGATGTATCTGTTGCCAAAACTCAGGTCTTTCAAAATTCCTTGGTTCTTGAAAAACTCTCACCCAGTTTCAATTGCAAATACAAAAGAGTATTACCTTACCCATATTCTCATTTACAAATACGCATCTCCTAGTTACCAAGACCTTCTTCTTCAAGCAATAACATAATATTATTAATTTGATAACTATATAACTATGTTTTGCAGGATATTGAAATACCATGGCCTGCTTTCAATAAGGAGGACTGTGAGAGTATGGTGTATATAAACCAAAAACTTTATATTAGTTTGGAGAACTTCCTGATGGCCTTGCAGAATACCAGTGATGGCAGCTGTGAATGTCAACTAATGTTGGGGAATATACAGAGAAGACTGCAAATGTAAAGACTTTTATGTCTTGGCACCCCAAACAGTCCTTGTTAGAGATGTTATTTTGTGCATATATCTGTGTAATTACACGAGAAATACTGTTAAAGTCTCCTTAGACTTTGTTTATTTAACTGAAAATTTAGCAGATACAATGCACAAAGTATTTAATTTAGCAAAGTTTTAGCCCTAACAGTTTTGCTTGACACAACATATCATGCTGCTCCACAAGGAGAATGCTTTGAATCACAACTAAGAAAATTTTCAATGACCTTGGTTAGGTAAAAACTTTTAATAGTATTTGTTTGTTCTGTTTTGGGTTTTCTTTAGGTGTTTTGCTGTGGTCTTGTCCTCTCAGCAGCTGAATATCTTTTGCAAAACATACATTCAGATCAGTTAAGGGTTTGAACAATAAGAAAAAACAGTGGTGCTTGTAAAGTGACAGCCTTCAACAAATAATTTCAGATAATTCCTATTCCCTTGAGGAAAAATAGTAGATTTTAAGTAAATGAGTAAAAATGCTACTACAGAGTATTTAAAACTTGCTGTCAGTTAGAAGCAGGCCTTGTTATAATTGTTACTATACTGAGTTGACTGTTGGATTGTTTTCATAATGAACTTGAATGGTCTCTGAATTATAATAATAATATAGAATAACTTGAGCTTAAAAGCTGCTATTATGGACCATAGCTTCATGTCCAGTTTTTGAATGGAAAATAATATCTGATACATGTATTCTCTTTATTACTTAAATTGCAAGTAAGTTGACTATTCATCCTGGATTGCAGTGCTTTTCATCTTTAGGTTTAAAAGCTATGTGTTCAGTAACAAACATGAAAGTGAGATGTTGCTAGGCTTGTGCTTCCCTGTAGGCTACTGTTTGCCAGAATACTTAGCCATCATAGGAGACCACTACATTTTCAGTTTAATTTAGACATGAAAGATGATGATCCCTGCACCATATAAATAAAACATCAGAATGTTGGTAGAATTGTTTACTATATGAACAGTGTGTGAACATAAAGCATCAGGTGATCCTTTTTCCTCATTTAGTGGTTGTTTCACTATTCATGTTACTCTTAAAACATAGTAATGTCAATGACTTAGTTCTGATAATTTATGAAATTAATTATCATTTCAGGGTGGCTGAAAATTTGGAGCTACAGTTGTCAGAAAATCCAGTGGCATCTTTTCTCAGCAATTTTAATTTTTTGAAGGGTGGGTTCCTGCTTTCTTCTCTTTTTATGAGTCACTGCCATGTAATTTTGTGGGACAATAACTGTTTCATTGTTCTTCAAACTTTAAAGATATACTTCTTATGGACGCTACTGACTTAATACAACACATATTCATTGTGTACATATGTGCATATACGTGTGCTTGAGTTATCACAGCATATTTACCCTGTCAGCTTGTCCAATAAGATGCAGAGATTCATTGGAAAGATGAAAGAACTTAAGTTAGTGGAAGAAAAAAATATTTAAGTACTAAAGGCTGCTTCACTAATTTCAGTTGTTCTCAATGTAGGGTAAACTGTGCTCTTGTACAATAAGGCAAATTAGATGCACAAGACTTTCAGTCTGACAATGACCTTTACATTTGAAATAGAAATGAATTATACAATAAGAAGCTTTTTGTGTCCTTTATCACCCCTCAGAATAAATCTAACAAAAGGGATACAGTTTGCGGGCAATTTAATTAAGCTGACTGTTGGAACTGTTCTTCCTCTCTTCCAGATCTGAAAATCAAAGAGTGTGTGCAGAATCTTACTCAATTGAGGATGGACATTGCTTCTTCTGTCAATATTTCTGAAGAAACTATCAGTACCATCTTGGAATCCAGCATCTCTCAGTCAAAGGTAAAAGTCTAGGAAAAGCTTTTCAAATAATGGATCAGCCTATAGCCTGATGTGCCAGCTGAAAAAAAAGCAAACAACTTTGTGTGGAATCTTATATTTTCACTTGTCACTTCTATGTGGAATATTTGGTGAGATTTAGGACTCCAAAATAACAATGCGAAGCATTAAGAAATGAATTTTTAGTAGTATTAGTCTTCTGGTTTCAATGGCACTACTTCATTACTTTCAGCAGTGTTTTACCCCCTTTGCTGGCATGGAATTTGAGCCTTGCTATCTTGATACAGTAGAAAAGGTGAGGTTTCCTGCATTCATTTTGTATCTTCCCATCTCTGATCCTTTCAGTATGGAATGATATGATTTTTATTTAGTTATTTATTTATAATTTTTAAAAATTCCTTTGTGTGGCCCTCAGTGTTCTTACATTATCTTACCAGTATGCTGCCTTCTCTCCACTTTATCTCGTCTCTTGAGAATTTTCTAAAGGGTGGATTGTTTAAATGTTCTGCTTGAAGGACTGTGTGTGTTACCTTAGCTGCTGTTTCCTGTGATCCCAGTGATGAGTGAAAATAATGAAAAATAACACCTAACTTATGGATTCTCTCTGTTAATGTTTGTATGACGAAGTAATGGGGGCACATTTGGTATAAACTCATCAGTCAACCATGCAGCCACAGGGTGTCACTGGTGCTCCACTTGCAGAAGCAGTTGCAGGTTTTGTTCGTGGAAAGTGTGGCTATTAAAAAGGCAGTTCAGACCATCATAACTACTTATAGATGATTTGTTCTTCTGCTCCTTTGACAGTGCGACTGCCTTTATTGTAAGCTTGTTATTTTGGTACCAGTAAATGGTAAAGAGACAAGTCATCTGGAAACAATTCAGTTAAATGGGATTTGCTGCACTTTTGATCTTTTGGAATGATAATGCTATTTCACTGTATTTTCAAATTACTTTCTATCATTTTTTTGACGAAGTCCTACTCAGAGTTTAGATATATGCACACACTTCACATTTGTTTATCTATACAGATTTTTTATTTAGTTAAGTGTTTAAATCCTTCCCCAGTCCAAGTTGAGCATTAAAGCCTGTGTCTGTTACTGATTATGCAAGATGCACAAGTATGTTTTCAAGCTATGATTTAGGCATGTACATTATGTTTATGTGCATGATTATATTATTATATAGTATACTGCTATTATATTATTATAATGCTATGTTATGAATATATTATGTTTATAGGCATGTTTATTATATAGCCAGGGCCTGATAACTCTAATGATTGCTGCAAGCCCATTACAGTCTGTATTTCTCTGATTGTATAGTACTACTTTGCTTGCATCTTAAATGGTAAGAGTAAGCCTGCAATGTGTTTGTGCTTATTGCACTTACCCTTAATTTCTACCACAATATTATGCTCTGTTCACGCCCATTGCCATGTGGTTAAGTGTTTTGATATTGGTCAAAACCTGTAACCTGAAGACTATAAGCATTCATTTACCAAACATAGGAGTTTAGATTAGTTCTGTTAATCACAAAGCTTTAAGGAAAGTTCAGAGGGATTTAATCTAGTAGATAATACACTGAACGTGTTAAAAATGGACTGAAATGGTGATAGTAAAATTTCCTCCACAAGAAGTCCAAATCAGTATCATATTATGCTGCTCACAGAAATATATTTCCATTCATACACATATTCTATTTCTTGTACATGCACCAAAAAAAGTGAATACCTAAATATATAGGAAATCATTTGGAATCAGAAAAGCAAAATTCGATTCCAAAATAAAAATCTAAAAGTCATATTAACTTGGAAATTAAAATGCTCTTAAGAACTAAACTGTTAAATTACATATCATCACCATCTTGGAGTGGTTTATATGACACCTGGTCTGCAGGCATCAGATGGGGTACATCTCTCTCATAGTGGAAGGAGGATTCTGTCCCATGAATTGGCTGGGCTCATTGATAGAGCTTTAAACTAGATATGAAGGGGGAAAGGGGAAAAACCTGTCCTGCAGAAAAC